>OVBA01004097.1:269-24885 GCA_900406435.1 Lepidium aucheri | reverse complement strand
TAGTATTATATGATCCTATAGGGTCACACACCTAAGCAAATTGGATCAAATTTTTATGGGTTTAGAAATTGATCATCGTACATATATTTGTGTATATATATATGTTCGCATGAGATACCAAGAGTAATTGTTACTCTTCTATAAGTCTTCAGTTACATATAGTATATTGGGTTATGGCCCATTAGTCACACTTAATGGGATTAAGTGGTGATACGTTTCACAAGTTGTAACCCTATAAATACAACCCTCAATAATGTATTAAAATAATAAGCAGACACACAAAACCCTAAACACAAGAGATAAAAACGTTTATCAAGAGTGGAAGAGATATCGATCTCTACGGCACTAACATCCCGTTCTTGATCCAGTTTGTGTGCGTGTGGATACCGATAGAGGCACTACACTTGGAGTGCTAATAGAATCTCGATTCTGTCAACTAATTCCGCTGAAAAACAACAAGGTACACTCTAATCTTTAAGATCTAATTGTAATTCAGAATTTGCATGAGATCCTGTTTGATTTGTTCTAGTAAATTGCTTGATGTTGCAAATTCTAGTTTGTTTTCTTCAATATTTACCTATATTCGGAGATGAAGCGAGGAATGATCACTCTGAGGTTGATGAAGACGATGGTGATGATTATGCATGGGATGAAGACAAATTACATGATCCTCTATCATCTGATGAGGAGAACGAAGAGGAATGAGACTTGGGGAGGTTTATAGGGAAGACATGGATCCAGAGGAGTTGCTGCAATTGGGTAAAACGTTCTCGGATGCTGATGACTTCAAGAATGCTTGCATTACGTACACAATTGAAACAAGGTACAACATCAAGTATGTTATATCAACGACTTTTAAAATTGGTGCAATTTGTGCTGCCACGATGAGAGAAGATCTGGCTCCATGTCCCTGGAATATCTACTATGCGTTTGAGAAGAGGAAACAGAAGTTGATGATCATGACGTATGTAAAGCACCACACATGTGAGTTGACAGAGAGTCAAAGCTGCTGAAACGGTCTGCTATTGCAAGTTTGTTTGTTGAGAGGTTAAGATTGAATCCAAAGATGACTGCAAAGGAGATCTAAGCTGAAATTCTGAGAGAGGTTGCGGGCAGTTGGACCACAGACAGAGGTTGAGTACAAAGATCATTCATATGTGGTGTGCTTGGAAAAATGAACATGTGCGTGTAGAAGCTGGCAAATGAATGGTAGTCCATGTATTTTCATGCTGCTAAGGTTATACTTGTTGTAGGAAAAAAGCTTTCTGAGTATGTAGATGATTGTTACACAACAATCAAGTACATAGTTACTTCCTTTATGTTCTGTGTATGAGTTTGAAACTATGTTATTGTTTCTCACAACTATGCTCACACCTATGCAGGTGGCATGAGACATATATATGGAATAAGGCCTCTTAATGGTCAGTTAGAGTGGCCTCGGACCAATAGAATAAGTGTGATTCCACCACCTAATAGAGCTGGAAATCCTGGTAGCCTAAGCATCATGACATGAATAAGTGAAAAAATGAGACAGAGAGCAAGCTAAGCCTGCTCATCGAGTCATAATTTGCTCAAATTGTCAACAAAAAGGCATAATAAGAGCACATGTGAGAAGGACTTTCAAGAGACACCAGCTGAAAAACCACAAGGCAAACCAAAGAAGAATGAGGTTTGCATCATTTTGTCCCCATTTTACTTGTTTTTTTTATTATGTAACATGTTAGTAATAAGTCTGTTATCTAACAGGGACTTCAATTTCAGGACTAACAATTCTATCAAGGTCAAACATCCTTCATCCAATCTTCAGCTTGGGAACTTCCACCATCTTCACAAGATCAAAGTTCTTTCAGCCGATCCTCAAATGCACAACACTCAAGATGGGAGCAAGGTTCTCAACACCAACCGTCACAAACAAGGGGATGGGGACACTGGTTTGGATGGTAACACCAACTCAGCTTATGAATTATGTTGTTGTGGTTTGTTGCTTTTGGAACTGATGATTATTAACTAATGACTTTTGGAACTAATGACTGTTAATCAGTGGGAAAATGCTTTTTATTTAACTCCAATACACGAGTTTGAATCCCAAAACCACATTTTTAAGTTTTAACCCAGGTTAACGAAAACCGTACATAACCAACAAAAGTTATTTATTAACTCGTACCTATTATACGACATATACGATTTGCTTTCATTAAATTAGCGAATATATGAGCTTAATTTCATTAAATACTCGAATCTACAAATAGAGAATATATGCGCTTAATTTCATTAAATACTTGAATCTTCATTCAGCTCTAGTGGCAAACGTCCCACGTTATCATCTCAAGTACATGATTTCGACGCTCATCTTCAACATTTTTTAAATCCAAAACTATATCATAAGGTTAACGACAACAGTAACAAATTTATTAACATTTGTTTAATTTTCTGATAAGCTAGCTAACAATGTGCTTATCCGGGCAAGTCAACTTGACTTGCGTAAAACAAATAGCAAGTCAAAAATAGTTCGGAGTCTTTTTGGTCAGTAAAGAAGTTTGTGCTTTTTTGGTGATTCCTGAAAAGTTAAGGCTTTTTATGGCCAATTTTCCAATCTATAACCCAAATTCTTAAACTCAAACGTTTGAAGTATGAACCATTAGCTTGAGCACTTAACCAAGATAATTGTTTTGCTTTTCTTTTTCTTTTTTTTATGGTTAGGGATTTTTTTCTAGAAAAATAATCTATTTGTACTTTGGAAGTTTGATATAACATTAATTACACCCGATATTGGTATTGTAGTCTAATTGCACCGTAATTAAAAGTCCTACACATGATTTCACAAATCTGACGGTTTGAAAGTTAACCGTATACAAGACTACACCGGTGAATGTTTCACCAATTAACCTATACCCGAGTGGTTGACCTGTTTGTTTTTTGTCTTTACATAATTCCCACATAAATTAACGAAGAACCCTAATTTGAGTTATCCTCAAATTTGTCTGAATTTGAAGCAGAGAAATAAATAACGAATATGGAGATTCGAGACGATCAACATCTAATCGACATAGAAACCAAATCATGGGTGTTCCAAAACAATGCAGGTGTGGTGAAAAAATGGTTCAGAGACTCTAGAATTTGGAGAGTAATCCGTACATAAGATCTTTTTGATGTTCTTATGTTGCATCTACTCTGGTATTTATTACTCTTTGTTATCATTTCTTTGGTTATTTTCTTTGCATTTTCTTAAATTTGAATAGTTAATACACGAAATGTGTTGCAAACTTTATGAACATTAACATTTGATTCGAATTGTGATATCGATTTTGTAGCTTAAGAATGATTATCATGGTTTTAAGTGGGTTGATGACGTGATGTTAAAAGAGCTAGAAACAATGAATTCAAAAAATTTGATCCTTGATGAAATGGTAAAAGAGATCATTCAAACAAAATTACGAGTTTGAGAAGGTGACTAAACAAATGCGTAGGCTTGAGGAAATGCTGAGAAGATGGAGAATATTGTATTTGTGGCTCTGGTTTTTGTTAATGTTGTGTCATGAACTGTTGTTGATGTCTCACGAATGTTGAGCTTTTGGTCTCTCTAATCACATGATTATTGGGATTTTTAATGTATATTGTTGTGTACTGAAATGTTGTTCCAAAGCAAATCAAAAGACAACATGTGAATACAAAATCAATATTTTTCTGCATATGAGATAAACAACAATCAAAAGCAATAGATGATCTGTAAACAATTATATTAAAAGCCGACATGTTTCCATAACAAAAAAAAACAAAAAAAAACCTGCAACTGCCTTTTTGATCATGTGATCTAGTTAGAAGTGTTAGAATACATAAAATTATGCCAAAATGAAATTAATCTAACAAAAGCTGCTCCATGAAAACTCAACTTGGAGCTTCATAACATCCATCTTCTAATCTAATTAATAAAGTAGTGTCATCGTGCCCTCTGAAGACTCAGGTATTGAACATGTCTTGAACCAACAGCTGTGTAAAACCACTCTTGTAGTACCTAGAATTACGGTTGGCAGCTCCACAAACACCATAATGCATGATCCTCTTCAAAGCTCCTCATTGCGTTCTTCTTGGAGATTCATTAGTCTCGCGTTTCCTTTTATCTTTGTTGTTCCTTCTTTTGATAGGTATTGAGGCGTAAGAGGTTCATGCACAATTGAAGCACATGTAGAAGGCTATAACTGAGCACCTCTCAATGGAACTATACCCTCTTCGTATTCCTTTCTCCATATGGAAATCTAGAACCATAAAAAAACATACGCTTCAAGTACCTGTTTCTTGTGCAGAAACACAACATACGCATGTACACATGTGATACCAGACTTGCTGTATGCTTTACATGTGCAAGTCCTACTATGCAAGCTCATCCGATAACTACTACCAATACTTTCCACTTCGTACATTCCATTGGTACTAGGGAACACTCTACATTCAGCAGCCTTCTTATGCTCTCTAGCTAAGTAGTCAGCTAGATATGGTGTACACAATCTGGTATGTCCATTAAATAAAACAGACTGGGTGTCTATGCATACCATTGCATCTGATGGTTTCCATCATATGTACAAGTGGTTTATCCCTTGCCTTGACGATAGAGGCATTGATTGACTCGGTCGAGTTTTTCTCGACATCTTCACAGAAGTTTCCAAGGCGGTAAAAGGCTCAACACCAACTTCTTGGATTTTGTTTGACAATATCTTCATACAACCATGTGTCATAATTTAAAAGGCACTTCATGTTTTCTGCAAAGTCCACCTCGTTATAGCTTCATGTTATGTTCCATATCAACGACTTCATCCAAGGTTTCTTTTCATGGTTCTTCTTAGAGTTACCATAAATATGGCGTACACACATTTGATGTTCAATCCTTAGAAGCTCTACTTGGACAACTTTAATGAGTCCCTAAAGAAAATTATAAACAATATAAAAACATAATTACATTAGTTGTACACAACCAAACAAACACTTTAAGAGGATAGAACATGGACTACAAAACACCAAGCACTTTTACTCGTATTACAAGAAGGTAAAATGAACAACAAATAATTTAAAACACCAACCATTGACATAAATCATAAACTATATATGGGACAACATATAATTGAAAACACCAACCACCAATGAAATTAAGTGAATTTAGACATAAATCATAAACAATAAAAGGGACCATATACCATTTGCCTATATAATAGGATAATAAAATCATCACCGTCCATTAAGCCCAAATACCTCTCAGGTTCTTCATAAACCATTGCCAGATATCAAAGTTTTTCACTTGCACATATGCTTATGCTATAGGATAAATTCTATTATCTACATCTCTACCTAGAGTTACAAGCAGCTGCCCTTTTATCTTTGACTTCAAGAAGCATCATCAACACCTATTATTGGTCTACAAGTCTCCTTCCATTTTCTCCTCATGTTGGCAAAGAAAACATAGATTTTCTTGAAGATATCAAGACCGGCTTCATTTGTGACAATATTTATCTCCACAGTTGACAGCAGATTGGATGCTACAATCTCTGCACCATAATCTCTCAGCCTAGCAAATTGTTGATCGTATTCTCATGGTAACCATCTCAAAGTCTTATTCCTAGCAGGTTTTCATTGAAGCCGTGAAAGGTGAATCCTCCATCTCTCTTCTATAATCTCTTCAATATTCTTTGGCATGTAATACTTTGGCTCATGCCTAATTTTTTCTAGAAATAGTCTAGCTATAACAGGAACCTTGAACATTTCACACTCTCTCCATTTCGACTGAGGAGTGAACGTTTTTGAAGACCTTAATCTTCCATCCATCTGCTTTACCAGGCACAGAACAGTAAATCCTCCATCGACAACCCTTACCACCAAAACATTTGTGAGCACATAGTCCACAACTACTTCTTTGAAGGCAACAAGATTGAATAAATACATACCCTCTTCGAAAAATCCAGGCCATCGCCCCATGTCTTATGTGTTTTGTTGCCCAGAGCTTCTTCTTTGTTCATCTTTATCACTGTCTTGGTATACTTTATGTCTAACGTACAATTTATTAGAAGACTCAGCCTTGAGTTTTATCATCTTGTACTCTTCGTATTGGAAATTACCATGTCGTTCTTCTTTGGTTTCTCTTTCTTCTTCTCTAGCACCTTTAGATTCAGCATAATGTACAGGTACATCATACACATTAGGATCTCCATACTCATCCTCCATCTTCGAAATCCAACAAATATGCGATTTGGTTTCCAATATCTAGGGTTTGCTTTCTAGTGATGTGCTTCCAATTTGATCTTAAGCGGACCTTAATTGGATCTTGATTGGATCTTCTTTTTGGGTTTTAAGACTTAAGCGGGTCTTAATTGGATCTCTTTTTGGGTTATTATGCTTAAAGATGGATTAAACGGTTTAATCAGTTGACAGGTAAACAGTAAACATTTGATCCTGATCAAACAAGCACGTGTGTGAAATTGCGTTTCTTAACATTTACTTTAGGTGAAATCACGTTTAGAACTTCAATTACGGTGCAATTATACTAGGATGCCAATATCAAATGTAAATGATGTTATATCAAACTTTTGAGGTAGAAATATATCGTTTTTCCTTTTTTATATAACATAGTCTTGTAGAATTGATTTATATGGACGAGATATTATAATTTTATTTGGTTTTAGTGTTTTGATTTTTTTTGTTACTATCACTTATTTACTTTTCTATTATTTTAAGTTTAATTATTGTGTTTTAATACATCTTAGATACGGTTCAATTTCACCTAAAAGACTAAATATATCTTTAATCGTGATTTATTTTTCAGAAAAAAGCATGTGAATACCAACCATAAAAACATATGAAAAAATAATAAATTTTTTTAACTCAGAATGATTAACTTGATTTTACCCAATTTATCAAATCCTAACACACTAAGATGTTGATATAGTATAATAAGTGTCAATATAAGTGGGAGTGTAACTAAGTATCAGAATATGATAGACTACTCTAACTTAAGCCAAATTGATTCAATGGTTTCTTATCTATCAACTTAATGAACAATTTAAATAGCAAGTGTTGAAAGACCTATTTTGGAAATGAGCTTGTAGAAAGTGTTAGGTTTGGGACGACAAGAGTAGCTTCTCATGTAGTTTCTGGCTTCACGCTTTTTGAATCGGATAGGACTAGGTGGGAAGTCAATTTTCTATGGGTGTGAGTGTATATGTATCTTGTGCTGTGAAGTTATGAATTAGGAGTTGGTTGATGAAGGTTGATGTTATTGAAGAAGGAATGTTCAAATGGTTTGATTGGAGAAAAGGGTAATGTTAAGTAAGCCAAAAAAGTGGTGTAGTAAAGGATTTTGGGAAATGAAGTAAATGGTTTGAGATGGTTCATTGATTGATGAAGTGAAATACTAAATTCACAAGTTGTGAAGAAAGTTTGAACCTCAAATGTTAAAGTGCCAAACCCGCTAGATGTCAAAAGCAAAAACTCCTCTCCTTGTTGTGAAATGGTGAATGAAGTTGTGAAAAGAAGTTGAAGATTGATGTAAGAATTGGAGTTTATTGATATGATTTCCTTGAGTGAAAAGGGTAGAATTCTAGGATCATTGGATTTAGATATGTCTTTGGGTTGAGCTAATATTGTGTATTTGGGTAGATAAGATTCTATTCTTGTATACATTGATTTGCTTGAACCTTTAGCATTCTACTATGCTCAATTCATTCATTGAGAGATCTCATATTGAACATTGATTGAACCTTGCTCAAAAAAGAGATCAACTTTATTTATTGAACCTACCCTTAGCCAAATGGATTAAACCAATGTGTGAATAATATGATTCATGGTTACTTTGCTTAATGAATGTTAAAGGAAATGGTGAATTTGTAAGCATTGAGTAGGTTGAGGTTAAATTTGAGCTAGGTTGTGACGAGTATGGCAAATGTTTTTAAGTAGACTAGCTTAAAATTTCATTCTAGAATTGCTAACTAAGACATTGAGCTTAACACTTGATCATGCTTGCTTTGGCTTTGAGTTCTCACTTGCACCTTCTCCTTTTGGATTTTTGTTTTATTTGCTTCATGACAAGGAAAAGACAAGTCAGGGGGAGATGATATACTTATATATTAGCCTATTTTCCTATACCATTTTGCATTGCATTCATTCAATTGTCATGTATTTAGCTTGGATTTAAGATGTTTAATGCACATTTATGCATTAGAGTTTGCTAGGTCATGCATTGCATATTTCTTCTTATTTTCTCTTATTTAGGTGATTCGGACCTTGATTATGGATGCTTGGATGCTTGGGATTGGATCAAAATTTGGAGCTTGGATCGCACTTAGGAAATGGTGGAGTTCGGATCGTTCAACATTTGGGTCGACCGCACGATCGAGATCATGATCTATCTGAAGGAGATGGAGATCGCAGAATGTAAGGTCAACCACACAGATCGGATGTGTGGTTGACCCAAAGAAGATAGATGCCGCCAAACAAGAGGTTGACCGCACGGATCGACATGCGGTCGAACCAAAGAAGTTGAATGCCACAGAACGAGAGGTCGATCGTATGGCCGATGCAGCAATCAACCCAAAGCGATCTTGACTCGGGACAAAGCAGTTGACTTCATGATCGATGCCCTAATTGACCCAAAGCCAACTTGCAACTTGTGCTTCCAAATTCGACACATCGACCAGACCATCGACCACACGATCGACCAGACCATCGACCACATGATCGACCTGAACCTTACCACGGACTGAACCAACTTATCTTCTTTTATTTTCTTGGTTTATTAGCCGGTTTGATCCGGTTAAACCCAAATCTATTTCTTTTGGTCTTTTGGGCTTGTTGCCTTAATTTTATGCTTATAAATACTAGAAACAAGATAGAAAAACCTTGGAACCTCTTACAACATTTTCGATCTAGCATTGTTTTTATTTAGAGTTCTTAGTGTTCTTGAGAGAAAAAGAGAGGATTGTTGAAACCCAAGGGGAGGATGATCTTAGGATATAAGCTTTCGCCTTTTCTGCTTCACCAGCTTGTTAAAGTCAGTCAACCTCGTCATCGATAGCCTGCACACGTTCAGATACAAGCTTACGCCTTTTCTGCTTCACCAGCTTGTAGGAGGGGTCAATATTGAGATCCTGGCTGGTTATCATCTGACTAATTCTGGGCATGACTCTGGTGCTCTTCGCGAAAAATGACAGGTAGCTTCTGAGGAAAGCAATGAGCTCGTCATGGAGAGGTGCCGCAAGTTCTTGAACAATGCTAACACAACGCTCTGGATTGTGAGGGTCGAGGCAAACTTGTTTGATTATTCCTTTTTTAGGTTATCTTGCAACATGTTTTGGTGGTCTGTGCCCACTGGCCTTTGTCGCTTGTCACACTTGTTATCATGCAATTCTGTTAACTTTATAAGTTTATGCATGATAATGAAGCACGTCCTAGCAATTCGTTGGCTACCGCAAAGAGTAAATATGCCTTGTTTTGTTGGAAACTTGACGTATTGATGGTGTGTTGAGACGATCGTGTTCATTGAGTGGATCCAGAGCGTGCCGAAGATGATGTTGTTGATGGTCGGTCTGTCGATGATGAGGAACTTGATCCATCGAGTTATACCAGCAAGGAGGACAGGTAGTTTCACCGTGCTATATGTTAACACTGAATTTCCATCAAATCCAGTCAATGGTCAGGCCGTCTCTGTGAAATCCATGTTGGTGTTAGGTATGTATAGCTTGTTAAGGGCATCCTTGAATATCAGGTCGACTGTACTGCCTATTTTGATGAGGACCTTTGGTACATTGTAATCTGCAATGTGGAGCTCGACCACGATGGGGTTATCATGCGGTTGATGTACGCCCTTGTTGTTGGTATCAGTAAAACTTATGACCTTGTTTAGCTAGGCATGTTGGACGTGAGCGATGCTCGTGGAACCGTGTTTCTGATTGGCATGTGTTCTAGGCCAATCAGCCTTGCGTTTATGGTTTTTGATTGCTTGTATGGTATCGTTTCCTCCATCTAGACTGCCCATGATCATAATCGTTGAGCCGAGGCGGTGGGGGTGGGAGCTCTTCATCGGCCCCATGGTTTCTTTGGATGTAGTAACCTCTAGGATAAGCGTTTGGTTCAGTCATTGTACGGTCACTGCTCAGAGCCATGAACTGTTATGTATCCTTTCTCAAATTTAGCAAAAAGTAACTCCCTCGAGGCATAGTACTTCAAGGTTGCCTGGCCAGTTTGAGCGGTATGATTGCTTATCATCTTTGGAGGTGTCTTGGTATCATTTGTTAGGCAGGATCAAGGGGTGTTTTGATTTATCCTCGGTAGATTCATTGACTGTGTATGTAGAGGCACGTTTCCCCTTTTCATTCTTGTATCCTTGGTCATAGTGCTGAAAGGACTCGTGGTACTCCAACTGCATCGTCTCCTTGGTCGTCTCTTTTGTTGGCGAAACCTAGCTGTTGTGCTATTCTAGCTTGGCTGCTCGGTCATTTGTCTTTGTTGCCTAAAGTAGGCAATAGCTCTGAATCATAGTAGAGGGCTTCTTGTAATATGTCGATCATGGCCTCTTCAGTGATTGTTATGCATGACACCACTTCGCAGAAATGTCCAAGGAAAGAGCGGGGCTATTCTTTTGGCCCTTGTACTATGTTTGGAGGTTGGCTATCGAGGCGTTCCTTTGCATGATTACCGAGTAGTGTTTGAGAAAGACCTCGAGAAGCTGCTAGAAGTTGTTCATATAGTACTGATCGAGCTTTGTGAACCATTCTATTGCGTATTCAGTTAAGCTTTTGACAAATAGCTGGTAGTATCCCGCGTCTTCTTTTTTGGGGGGAAGGGGGAATCTCGTCTTTCCCATGGATACATTGAACACCATCAGGAACTTTTGTGAGTTGGACTTTCCTTCGAATGTCTGACACTTAACCTTTACGATGGGGTAGAACGGGATGCTTGAGACGTCTGGTGAAAGGCGTATTTTACATTTCGGACATTACGTGTGCGATATCTGGTGCAGAGCTTTAGGACCATTACATCTAAGAAGCCATGCCACATACCTCATTCCTTAGCGCATGTTTGTCTGCGCCCCTTGGATTTTTTGGTTGAGTTGCCGATCGTGAAAGTATTGTCTCATCAGTTTAACTCCTACTTAATTGTTGAACAACTGTCTTTGCAGACAAGGCTGGGACATATTCACTAGTTGGTTGTCCTTGTCAACGACCTGTCTGCGAGTGTCTAGGCAATTTTTGTTGAGCTCGGTGCACATGTGGGCTAGCATCCCTACCATCTGCTCGGATCGGCTACCTTTTCCATTCTTTCCACCATAGAAATTAGCAAATTGGGCATGTGTTAGGCTTTCTCGGCATATAGAACTTTCTCAGTGTCGGACATAGGCGTTTGACGACAAAGGTGTCAGTTGTTACTTTGTCGTGCATCGTATCTGGTGGGATCTCGATTGGTTGGGTGATTTTCGACATGGCCGGTGATGCCTTTGAGATGAGTGGCCCTGTTGGAGTTGTCGGTGGACTGGGAGGAACCTTTTTGGCTCTCATCGGTGGAGTTTTGTCTGTCAGTCTTGCCACTTGTGCATTGAGAAATTTCTTTGTCCCCTCATTCTAGTGCCAATTGTTTATAGCACATGTATTACAGAGAAAGTGAGGTAGGAAAGTCAGTTTACTAAGTGGAAAATATGAGAGGTTACAAGAGTGACGAGGCCAAATTTAGATTACAATCCTTAAGTATGAAAACTAGGGTTTAGGTTTGAGGCGGAAAAGTCCTTTTATCCCTTTGTTCTAAGCCTTCCTTTTCTTATAGAGGGTCCTCAATTAGAGTTTTCCTCCTCACATATTAAGGTTGTGAACCTCGCATACGGTCTCTGTTTGTCATGGAGCCGATAGTACCTTCTCAGTGTCAGACGACACATAATTAATGCTTTATCTATTGGGCTTGTGGGTGACAAAGTCCATATTCACTATCGAGGCCATGTTTGAGCACATAAATGACGTGACGCGATGTGGCCGATCCCTAATGATGTGGCTGTCTCCTGAAGACGTGGCCATTCTCTAACAACATGGCCAATTCCTGACGATGTGTCTGTTAGCAATGAATCATGAGTGCACCGAGGGAGCTTTAGGCCTACTTCCAACACAAGACACTTAAATCATAATATTTTTTTTACTTTTTTCCAAACATTTTCAATTTAGGACTCTAGTGCTCCATGCGAACAATAAAAGATAGCTTCTGAAGAAAGCAATGAACTCTTCATAGAGAGGGGCCTCAGGTTTTCGAATGATTCTAACACAGTGCTACAAGTTGTTAGGGTCAAGGAAAACTTCCTTTTTAATGTTATCTTGCAACATGTTTTGGTGGTCAGCGCCCATTGGCTTATGCTCACTTGTCGCGCTTGTTATCATGCATGATCATCCCACTGACTATCTGAGTTTGTGCTCGATGATAAAGCACATCCTAGCCATTTGATGGCTTCCAAGAAGAGTGAATAGGCCTCACTCTGTTGGAAATGTGACGCATTGATGGTGTGTTGAGACTATCGACTTCATAGAGTGGATCCAGGGTGTGCTGAGGATGATGTTGTAAATGGTTAGTCTGTTTCATCGAATTGTGCTATCGAGAATGACCGACAATAACATTGAATTTCCATCAAATCTAGTCAATAGTCGAGCCATCTCTGTGAAATCCATGTCGGCGTTAGGTATGCATAGCTTGTACAGGGCTTCCTTGGATATCAAGTCGACTGTACTGCCTGTTTTGATGATGACCCTTGCTATGTTGCAATCTGCAATGCAGAGCTAGACCACGACAAGGTCGTCGTGCGGTTGTTGTACGCCTATTGCATTGGCATCGGTAAAACTTATGAACTTGTTCAGCTAGGCGTGTTGGACATAAGTGACACTCGTGGAACCGTGTTTCAGATCACATGTGTTCTGGGCGAGTCAGCCTTGCATTTGTGGTTCTTGATTGCTCGTATGGTATCGTTGCCTCCATCTAGACTGCCCAAGATCATAATCGTTTGCCGAGGTGGTGGGGGTGGGAGCTCCTTATCGGCCCCTGTGGTTTTTTCATGGTTTCGTGACCTCTGGGAACCGGGTTTGGCTCGGTCACCATACGGTCACTGCTCAAGGCTGGTTACTGTTATGTATCCTTTTTCAAATTTAGCAAAAAGTAACTCCCTCAGGGCATGGCACCTGCAAGATTGCATGGCCGGTTCAAGCAAAATGATTGCTTATCATCTTTAGAGGTGTCTCGGCACCATTTGTTAGCCGGGATCCAGGGGTGTTTCGATCTGTCCTTGGTAGATTCATTGACCGTTTGTGTAAAGGCAGGATTCCCCTTGTCATTCTTGTAACCTCGATCATAGTGCTGATGCTGCTCGTGGTATTCCTCGTGCATCATTTCCTTGGCCATGTTTTTTGTTCACGAAGACCGGCTGTTCTGCCATTTTTGCTGGGCCGCTTAGTCTTCTTCAATTTCTACATTCACTGCGCCTCAGTGCAAACCATCCCCCAGGAAGATGTGTCTTTGTTGCATGAAGTCGGCAATGAGCTCAGAGTCATAAAAGAGGGTTTCTTGTAACATGTCGATTCTGGCCTTGTCTGTTATTGTTATGCGCAATGCCACTTTGCAAAAATATCCAACGAAGGAGCAAAGCGATTCTTTCCACCCTTGTACTATGGTCTGGAGGTTGGCTGTCGAGGCGTTCCTTTGCATGACTACCAAGTAGTGTCTGAGAACGGCCTCAACAAGCTCCTTGAAGTTGCTGATAGAGTACTAGTCGAGCTTTGTGAACCATTTTAGGATGTCTTTGGTTAGGTTTTCAAAAAATAGTTGGTAGTATCATGTGTCCTTCTCTTCGGGGGGAGGGAATCTCATCCGTCCCATGGCTACGTTGAACACCGTCAGTAACTTTTATAGGTCAGACTTTTCGTCGAAGACCAGGCACTTAACCTTTATAATGGGGTAGAACGGGGTGCTCAAGAGTCGTCTAGTGAAAGGCATGTTCTGCATTTTGAACATGACGCATGCGATTTCCAATGCAGAACTTTAGGACTGGTACATAAGGGCGGTCATGCCATGTACCTCATTTCTTAACACATATATCTCTGCGTCCCTTAGATTTTCTGGCCGAGTTGCCGATCATGACGGTATCGTCTCATTAGTCTGACTCTTACTTTGGGGCTCGAGCTTGTTGTAGAACAACTATCTTTGCAGACGAGGCGGGGACTGACTCACCAGTTGGTCATACTTGTCGACGACCTGTATGCGAATAAGTAGGTAGTTTCTGCTTAGCTTGGCGTGCATATGGGCTAGCATCATGACGTTTGCTTGGCTCTATCGACTACCTTTTCCATTCTTTCCACCATAGTGATTAGTAAATTGGCCATGCGCTAGGCTTTCTCGACATATAGAACTTCCTCAGTGTCGAACATAAGTGACTTAACAATGATGGTCTCGGTTGTTGCTTTGTTGTTCATCGTATCCGGTGGGGAAATATGAGAGATTACAAGAGTGACAATACCAGATTTAGATTACTATTCTTAAATATGAAAAATTAGGGTTTTAGGTTTAAGGCAAAAAAGTCCATTTATCCCTTTGGTCTAAGCCTTTCTTGTCTTTTATAGAAGGTCCTCAACTAGGATTTTCTTCACTTGGGATAAGCACTTCACTTGGGATAAGGACTGCGAAGAAGCTTTTCAGCAACTGAAAACATACCTGGCCATGGCTCTTATCTTAGCTAGGCCAGAGACCGGGAAAACTTTGTACTAATACATTGCGGTCACCGCCACCGCGGTCAGTGGAGTACTCGTCAAAGAAGACTGCGGTGAGCAAAAACCTATCTTTTATGTGACCAAGGCTTTGGACGAGGCAGAGACCCGATACACTTCAACATAAAAGCTAGCATTAGATTAGAGTTTTTCACCGGTTTTCTATGAATTGCTAAAATTGTTTTAATCAATCTTGTTTTATCATGAGGTTCTTCTCTACAGTTGTTCCTAACTGATTTAGCAAAGTCGCGAACCATTTTTTATCAAACATAGGTTGAGATTTGAGAGCTACCCGCCTTAGTAATCACTGATCTTTCTGT
Source organism: Lepidium aucheri (assembly GCA_900406435.1). Classification (NCBI taxonomy): domain Eukaryota; kingdom Viridiplantae; phylum Streptophyta; class Magnoliopsida; order Brassicales; family Brassicaceae; genus Lepidium; species Lepidium aucheri. The sequence goes on along the minus strand of OVBA01004097.1, from coordinate 9,806 downwards.
AATGAGTAAGGTGTGTTCTGTGTCATATGTATGCTTGTTCGGATTCACTAGGGTTTAAGTATTATCCAATATGTCATATTCTAATAAAATGTTATACTAGAATAATAAATTTTAGGTATATAATTGTATTTTTTATTATTTGGATAGCCATTCAGTTCATGATTTGGCTCAAATTCAGATTTTTGGTTTTTGTACATAAATTTGATATCATAGGTTAGATACTTCTTTATTACAAGAAATAAATTAAAAAAAAAAGTTTTGGATAAATTTTGGGTATAAATTTAATTATGTTGATCTAATTATTAACTAAAAATAATAAATTTTATTAGATAAATTTTGTTATCATTTGATTTTAAATAATTTTTAAAAATTTTGCATAAAAATCTACCAGATTCTACACAAATCTACCAGATTCTACACAATTCCACCTAAATATGTAAAGGAGAGATTTCGCAATCCACACCAAGTCAATGGTAATCAGACTTGGACCACATGTGCGTGAGAAAGCGGGCGGCCACAATACAGAAAAGGAAAAGACTATTATACCCTAAAGAATAATAAATAGCTTCGTCCTCTGGAAGCTGACAAAAAAACGAAAAAAAAGCGTCGTCCTCTGAAATCCCTAAATCTGAAAAAGTATCGTTTGCCTCTTCTCAACCTCTCATGGACGTGTTCTCATCCTCAAGCGTGGAACCCCTTTCCCTCCAAGAGAACGCTCTCTCATCCTTTAGCGATCATCCCTTGTCCCTCCGCAGGAACCCTTTCTCACCCTCTAGCGTGGAACCCGCCGTCAACAGAGTAATCATCTTCTCTTTATGGCTCTCTGTTTTATTTATTAATCACAAATTTGACCTATGTAAGAAAAACATCTGATTAGATCTATTGTGTACTTTAGAGGACGCCATCATGGAGCTTGTTCGGTGATAATGATAAAGTAAGAGCCCTCTTTTTGAAAAAAGAATACCAGTAAGTTGATGCTATATATTTTTTTTGTTGTTGTTGTTGTGGTGTCGAGATTTCGATATATATGATGTGTTCATGTTTTGATTTATTGTTTCCTTTGCAGTTGGGTTATTAACGTTGTGGGATACGATACATCGCTTCCTGAGGATGATCTCAAGAGCGCGTTGACCAATCACTTCCGTTCTTGTGGACCAATCCTTAGATGCGATTTTGAAGACGATGTTGTCGGCAGGTTTGTGGCTTCTTCTTTGTGACAAACCAGCAGCTGGGAAAAAAAAGTTGAATGATATAGCTAAAAGCTTGCTCTTTTTTCTTTTTTTTTTCTTAACAGACGTGCTAGCATTGTCATGGTCGGAGATGACGCAGACAAGAAGGCGTTGGAACTTAATGGAAGTGAAGCGGCAGGAGGGAAACTAGTTGTTGAGGCCAAACCGTACCCGAAAATCCGAACAAAGAAGGATATTCCTTTTGGGGCTACTGTGTCCCAAGTACATAAATAAGTTGACGGAGGAGTCTCTTGACGAAGCTCTTTGGTGTCTGATACAATGCAAACTTTACTCTGGGTCTTTCTTATGAATTGTGATACCCTTTGGGTTTATGCTTTTTATTCTCAATTTGTGTAACGTTTGTGTGTGGATGATTAAGTAAGCTCTATAATAATCATTATCTAGTATGAACCGTTTGATTGGGTTAACACAAAAGTTGCATTCTCAAATTTAGTCTCAACTTGGTTGGCTAAAGTGAAAATGACAACAAAAAATCAAATTCTTGTCTCCTTCTAAAGCTTTCCATTTGTTTGGGAGACTTGTGCTTCAACAATAGCAAAAGAAAACAAGGTTATCGGTGCTTTTGCAGCCATACCTCCTTTCTGCAGCCATACCTCCTGTTCACAATAATGTACTTTCCAAATTTTTTCGTATAGTTTTGGTCTACGGTTTCTTCAGCTTATAGTATGTTTTCTGTGTGTTGTCAGAATAACATATGTACGCATCCAATTTTTATTGGGGATCATGATACTAAAGATCATGGCTTAAAGGTCAATTTCTCTTTCTGTTGTTTCTCCAAAAGTTTATTTATTGGCAAACTTTTTCGGATGATTCATTTACACATGTGTCGTCTACTCATTTGAGCTGATTACTATTTACTTTTTTTTCCTTTTTTTTTCTCGACATATCTCATATGCAGATTGTCAATGACCGTAGTGTAAGAGGGAAGTGTTGTCGGCGTCATGAATCAACTTCTCAAGCTCTGTCAAGTGAAAGGTCTTAGCTTCTCCCTTCTATATGGTCGCATCGAGAACAGCTTCCAAATGAATCATAGCCAAGGCTTCCCCAAAAAAAACATAAACAATTCTAGATTTTCAATTGAATCGAAAGAAACCGTCACGAAAAAGAAGAGAGAAATTTTACCCAATTAGGACAACAGTTTATATCGTCTTCTTCAGCGAGACCAAGAGTCTAATCACAACTCAAAACTCCAATTCGGACAGATATGAATCGGTTTTCGCAATTAACCATCGAGAACTTCATGCTATTTGCAAACTATGGGAAACATATACAAACGATAGATATTGTAGTTTCCAAGCTTTAAAGCCTGTATATTGTTCTTAGCTCTTCTTTTTGTAATATGGTATAATTTATGTTTTTATCTCATTCTTTAAGCAAGCTATCTATACTTTTTCACTTCCATTTTGGAACGTGGAACATAACTTTCGTCTACACCTCAACATCTCATTTGAGGGAATGAATATGTCTCTTGGATTTATCATAACAACGTTGGGGAAGAAATAATGATGAGAAAGGAATAAGGGATCCAATACAAATTCCACGAAGGAAAAGCTAGTGAGGAGGAGGCCGTTTGGGAGAACGCCAGCTATCGATTACAACATCATAAGAAAATCTAGAAAAACTACATTTCTAAGAAAATGACATGTGGCATATTACATTTCTAAAAACTATATTTCTAAGAAAACTGTATTTCCACCTACTTATTTAACTTATCTAATATTATATTTCAAGGTTCATCTGAACACAAGCTCTAAGAAATTGACATGTGGCATATATATTTTTGACATGTGTTTTCTCTCTCAAAATCAAATAATCACACAATTGTCATATGGAAACAGAATAAAAACATTGACCCTTGCATTCATTAATTGTGTATTTAAGTCAAATAATTTTACAATTTATTAGCAATAATAATTTCCCTACAAATAGCAAGACAAAAACTCAATTAACCAACATATTTCAAGTTTCACATTACTCTTTTCCTAAATGTTTTACATATACTTTTAAAAAATATATATAGTGCAATTATTCCTTTTCGTTTTCAAAAAGAAAACTTATATTTTGTTTTTAGAAAAATTAATAAATAGATATATTAATTAGCAACAAAAGTCTTTATAGCACTAAAAAGTACAAAAAAAAGAAAAGAAAACCATTTAAAAAAATATCTATAACTTTAGTCAATCGGCCAAATATCACCATTTTTATCTAATGGTGTCTCAACTGTTTTGTCACATTAGATTATATACAAAAAGGAGTTAACCGATAAAAGAAAATAAGAAACCCAGAAGCAATATAAGGCTCTACTCGAACCCAAACCATAAGGAAAAACATTCCTCGGCCACACAAAAAAAAACTTGATACAGTTCCACACACTGTCAAGTATAATGCATGGCTTAACCGAAGAAAAATACCCTAGCTGCCTAGGGTTTGATTTAATACCCGGAAATGAAAATCATATATCAATTATAGGTCCATCAAAACTCAATACATAATAACAAAACTGATTCGAGAAGCCTTCCCCCTAATGAATAAAAATATTACACTAACCTTGCAAATATTATAAAGCTAGGATGATGGAAACGAAGCCAATGTATTGCTCCGATTATCGAAACACCACTAGATGGATACGTAGTCGCCTAGAAAGAAGATACATGAATGGTTCCCAACGTAGGATGTAGAACTCTAGCACGAGGCAGAGAGGTCTAAGGTCTTTGAAAGTCTTTAGGTGTAAGGGATTTGTGCACATTTCCAAAAATGAGAGGTCTATGCTTGAGATGAAATAACAACAATGTGTGTTCATTGTTATGGCCAGGAGGATGAGTTTGGATACATATTTTATGATCTCATTGAGAAGAAGCTCATTAGGAGTAGAGATGTTGTGTTCATGGAAGATCAAACAATTAAGGATATCGACGAATCCACAAAACCAACTCAGAGTTTTGAGAGTTTGATTATTCAGAGGTCACCCCTTCTACATCGGCCCATGGTCATGTTGAAAGTGAGGTTCATGTTGATACACCTAGTACAGATGCTCCCGCACATGATGAGAGTATTGGTGATCATGGTGACGATCATGGTGAGACACAAACTACTGAGAGACTACCTGCTATTAGAAGATCTGAGAGAGGTTAAAACCGTCGACAAAGTATGATCATAGTGAGTATGTTTTACCTACTGATGGAGGAGAACCTGAAAGCTATAGTGAAGCTTTGGAGGATGAGCACAAAGGTGAATGGCATGATGCCAGGGGCGATGAGATGGATTCTTTTGAAAAGAACCAGACGTTTGAGTTGGTGGAGTTGCCTAAGGGTAAAAAAGCATTGCTTAATAAGTGATTGTATAAGATTAAGCATGATGAGACCAGTTTGCAACCTCGATACAATGCTAGGTTGGTTTTGAAAGGATTCAGCCAAAAGAAGGGGATTGATTATGATAAAATATTTTCTCCTATTGTGAAGATGTCATCCATTCAGGTTGTACTTAGACTGGCAGCAAGTCTTGATCTAGAGGTTGAGCAAATGGATGTAAAGACGACTTTCCTTCATGGTGATTTGAGGGAAGAAATTAAAATGGTACAACCACAAAGCTTTTATGGAAAAGGGCACTGAGGATTACTTTGTCGCTTGAAGAAAAGCCTCTATGAATTAAAACAAGCACAAAGAAAAGTGGTAAGAGAAGTTTAAGTCTGTCATAGGGGAGCATGGTTACAAGGAGACTATATATGATCTGTGTGTAGTTGTGCATATGTTTGGTGATGATGATTTTATCATCTTATTGTTGTATGTTGATAATATGTTGATTGTGGGCAGAAACTTGAGCAAAATTCATGAGTTGAAGAATCAGCTAGGAAAGTCATTTGCCATGAAAGGTCTGGGTCCAACAAAACAAATTCTTGGTATGAGAATTGTTCGAGACAGAGGTGGGAAACTGATTCACTTGTCTCAAGAGAGATACACTGAAAAGGTACTTCGTACGTGTCACATGGATAAGTCTAAAGTTGTTAGCACTCCTCTTGCTACACATTTTAGATTGAGCAGTCCACAAAGTCCAAAATCAAAGTTGGAGAAAGAAGATTTGGTACAGGTTCCATATGCTTCTTCAATTTGTAGTTTGATGTATGCTATGGTTTGTACAAGACCAGACTTAGCTCATGTCGTTGGTACAGTTAGTCGTTTTCTTTCTAATGGAAGAGAACATTGGAATGCTGTGAAGTGAATTTTGAGATATCTTCGAGGGACTTCTAGTTTGAAGGAGGTGATACGCCATTGCCTGTCAGTTATACTGATTGTGATATGGCTGGGGATATTGATTCAAGGAAGTCTACTTCAGATTACTTGTAACATTTAGGGGTGGAGCTGTTGCGTGGCAGTTAAGATTGCAAAAGTGCGTTGCATTTTCATAGCTGCGACTGAAGCTTGTAAGGAGTTATTGTGGATGAAGAAATTTTGTGAGGACATTGGTATCGAGCAAGATAAGTATGTGTTGCTTTGTGATTGTCAAAGAGCAATTTGTCTAGGGAAAAACTCGACATTTCATTCGCGGTCAAAACACATTAATAAAATGTATCATTGGATACATGAAGTGGTTGCTTCTAAAGAAGTGGAACTTGCAAAGGTTCATACAGATAATAATAGAGCTGATATGATGACGAAGTCATTGCTGAGAGGAAAGCTTGAAGTTTGCCGAAAGATAGTCGGGATGACGGTTTCCTCCACCTAGTTGGAGAGGGAGTTTGTTGGGTCCTCCTAGTGGAGTAAAAAGATAATATACATATTTCTAATCTATTTTATGTGTGTCGGCAGAGTAATAGAAGAAGAGAGAGTGTGCCACACATTAAAAGACAACAAAAAAAACAAAAGAGAGAGAACAGAGAAGAAGACTTTTACCGGGTTTGATTTAAGACAAAGTCTGGAGGCTTGAATGTGCTCCAATCCGTTTAATATTTTTGAGAGAAGCTTCATGACTCAGTATTCTTCAGATTCAGCGGTGGAATTATCTTTATAACGGTTGATTTTCAGATATCTGAGTTTTAGTGTGGCTGTTTTTGTAGCTCCAATTTGGGTTTTCTTAATGGATATACTGTCAATGTTTGGGCAATCCGACGATGCGTTCTTCTCTAATTGAGCTGAAATTTTGCACAGGTTTTCCTGACCTGTTTAGCTAGGATTTGACCAGAATCTTAGTGAACTTAGGGTCGTTTGGAACTGCTTATTTCTAATTCTTGTATTGCGCTTTTGTTGAAGTCTTCTTGTGTTGGAGGCTGCGCTTTAGAGTTTTGGTATGTAGTTCTGTTCTTTGAGAACATGGAAGACGGGGTCTGTAACTTAAAACATTTGATATAGTGGATTTTCAGTTGACTACGGTTCTGTAGTTTTTTCTTCTTACACCGAGGAGGTTTTCCACGTAAAAAATTGCGATCTCGTTTAGCATTTCGTTTTGAAGCTATTACAACCATTGTTTAAATTATATTTTCCTCACAAACTCACATAAGTGTGGAAAACTCTTATTTTGCTGCGCCTTAGTATGCTTGTTTTCCAACATTGTCATCTGTGAAGAAAAATGTAATTGTGACAGATCGTAAAAATAAACAACAAACCACGTGGAAATGATACTCAGCCACCAAAACCGCATATACAATAAATACAATAGTAAATCAAGGTTCCAACATAGATTATGATTAGTGGAAATAAAGATAAAGATACTAAGCTCAAAGTTTTGTGGAAAAATCTAGATCGGTTACTTCGAACAAGGAGTCAATCAGGATTCAAGATACTCAGAGAAAAGCAAAAGAATGGTTCAAGGTTGGCTTTCTCTGAATGGGTAGTTAGTCGATTCATGCAGCAAGGAGGGTTCAGCGAGGAGATTTTCTGAGGAGGCACAAGAAGACAAAACTTGATGTGATACCAGCTCACCAATGGGGGCCACGAAGACCAGCTTTTTGCTAAAAACTATAGGCGGTCAAGTCAAAGGGAGACTGATCCAAGGGTCCATATTGACCGAAGATTCAAATTTCAAATTGATGTCTAGGATCATGCCAAGGGCGAGTATCTCAGAACCCACAATCTTCTCCCTCATCAATTCCGAGATTGTCTCCTCCTCTCACACAATAATCGGCTATAAGAAGACACAATTTCCGCCATCTTCTTCATTCACCTTCAAGCACTCAAGCAGATAAACCTTCTTTCCCTCCGAGTTCATTTTCTCTCACCGAGTTACTCTCGCTCATAACCACCGAGTTACTCTCTCTCCTCCAAGTTTGAGCTACTTTCTCATCATTGTCAAGCATGTCTTCCGGCGATTTGAGAAAGATGAAAGAATACAGGAGCAAGTTCATGCATGACGCGAGGAAGGCTGGTAGAAAAGATACGGCAGCGGAAACCAGCGACTCACCACCAGTCCGCCGTGACAACAAACCTCGTCGATACCTCATCCAATCGGACGATGAGGAGAATAGTGTACAAATGAGAGTTGAGATTCCGATCACGGAACCAGTGAGAAGATTGGCGACCAAGCCAATGGATTGGACGTACGAGCACGGAGAAGGCGGCTGGTCTCAAGAGAAAAGAAAGGGGAAACAGATCGCCTCGCCTTCCGATACCGAGGACAGTGACGAGGACAGTCCGTATGTTCAACCCTCGCCTGTGGAGATCGAGCGTGAAGACGAGGAGAAGACTGAAATCAGAACAGAGAAGAAAAGGCGAGACACAAGGTATCGCCGGGTGATTGAGGACCTCAAGAAGAATGGCTACTCGGAGAAGGAGGCAAAGAAAGCCTACTAGGAGCGTGAGAAAGAAAAGAAGAAGAAAGCTGCCAGGGAGGAAGATGAGTCCGATAAGGCGTATGCGGCTTTGAAAGCCATGGGAGTCAAAGATACATATTTTCCTCATTCTGGAACAATGACCAGCTTGGGAATCACTGAGGAGGTAGATAGGGTGTTCAACTCTTTGGGTATAATGGTTTGCATGGACAATGTGGCGAGTTCCTACATCGAGGAAACACTTCAATTCCTCGCCACCATTGACCTCTTGATCTATGCTAAGACCAACAAATCCAAGATCAAGAAGGATTGACCAGGGTACATTACGTTCACCGTATATGACAAGCAAGATGTGGTGACGTTCAAGGAGTTGGATCAAATCTTTGGTTTTCATTCCCGAGAAGCGGCGCAACCGGACATCGGGGATAAGGATACAAATGAGGTTTGGGAAATGCTGACGGGAGTTAAGGCATACAATTCATCTAGGAGTAAAGGAAGCTGGATCCGCAACCCAGCTGTCAACTATGCAAGGAGGGCAATAGCCAATGGGATTTTCGCCCGACCCTCCACCTCACCAATCGACCTCGGAGAGATGCACATGATGGTCATGGCGATGAAGGAGATTGTTATCATGACTCCAAGCGGACACCATATTGATGGAGATGAAGGGCACTCCCGTATGTCATTTGTATTAGCAAAACATCTCTCCTCATACCGAGCACGAGCTGTGACGAAATCGGAAAGGAAATCCGGGAAGCCGAAGCATATATACATTGGTGGATTGGTTGCTCGAATACTTGAAGCCAAGGGTGTGCCATTGAACACCGAAAGCCACAATTGGGTTCCACCCTAATTCATGGACACTCTTATCTCCTAGGAGCGGGCCTCATAGCCAAGGGCGAGGTAGAGGGACGAGCCATCTACAAGTTCGACCATGCGGAGAAGAAGAATGCCAGAATACTCCTCCCGTGCACAGTGTTCACCCGACTCAACATAATGGAAAATGTCACTTTCACTCTGCCCCTCGCAGCACTACTCGGAGAGCACCAGCGAGGACAAGTTCCACAACAAGAGGAGGAAGCAGAGGACGAAGAGGTCTACCCAGAATCCTATTTCTTCGAAGAATTTACTGTGAAGAACTAAGGGACAGCTAGCAAGGAAGCTCACAAGAGGATTGGGAAGCTCCAAAAGTTGGGGAAGTGGCTGGTCAGGAAGGTGAAGGGCACGACAAAGGAAAAAGAGGAATGGCTGGACAAGAGCAAGAGGATGTGGGCAAAAATTGATGGATTGGAGTCCTCGCTCAGAAGAACAGAGCCTCAACCTCGCACACACGACTCGCCACCACCAGCAAGGAGGCACTCTTCTACAGCAGATCCGAGCCCGCACCAAGAGCAACCACGACGCCAATCACTAGACATGACACAAGTTTACAAGAGATCCGGGAAAGAGGGCCAGAAGCATCAAGAGCAAAATCCTCAAGAATGGCCCTCGCATGCATCCCTCGCCCACCATGACCCCGAGGAGTACTTG
>OVBA01004096.1:0-25972 GCA_900406435.1 Lepidium aucheri | reverse complement strand
TGCACTTCAAGCTAATCTCTTGATCTTATCATCAAGCTTATCTTCAACAACTCTCAGTCTAACTATCTTTTGTATCTCCTCCAAGTTTTGTTTTGTTTTGCTGAGGGGTTGAGTTGTTTATTGTATAGCTAAACCTTCATATAATGAACATTTATAAGAAAAGAAGATCATACCAAGATTTTTGCATAAGCTCTCACAGTGGCTTATACATATCTAAGTAATTGTTCATTGTGAGAACACTATATATTCACTATTCAAACTATATATGTTAGATAATGGGAAAATGTCAGAAATTATAATTTTTATGACCTCTATTTTCAAAAAATACCATTATTTTACTGTTATAAAAAATACCATCAATTTCGAACTATTACTTTATAAGTGTTATTTTTGAAAAAAAATATCATGAAAATGACATTTTCAAAAGTTGGAAAATGAAAATTATCTTAGAAAATCAATATCTTTTAAAAAATAATAGACAATTAATTTATGCATGTAAAAGGAACCCCACTATGCTTTGCTGTTGTTCATGAGATAGAGAAGACAGTATCCTTTGTTCTTCACGAATGATTTTCGAGTATGCCTTACCAAGAGAGGGTAGCAGATCCATACCTAGAATCGTTGTACAAACAGCCCCATATCTTGCATCATCAAAACCCATGACAAATTGATGAAGCTTCTCTTCTTCTCTCTCTTTCGAAATCTTCGAAGAAGCTCCACAAGTACACGAAGGGAGGGGACGATACATACTCAATTCTTCCCACAGAGAACACAACTTGCCATAATACTCCAGAATTAAAGCTCCAACTTGTCTACACGAGGTCAACTGAGCCTTAATTTGATGAACTCTCACCGTATTACTCAATGCAAATATCTGCTTTAACTCGGTCCAGAGAAGATGTGCTTCAAAGATAAAGGCAACAGTCTATTTTACCTTTGATTCTATCGAATCTCGAATCTAACCCACAACCATCGAATTCACTGTCTGCCAATTCTCAAAACCAACATCATCCATTGCTGGCTTCTTCAACACACCGTTGATATACCCTAATTTCCTCTTTGCTTGTAGAGCATTCAACATCTCTACTTCCCACTCATTATAATTTTCTCCATTCAACATAATAGGAGAGATAACAACTCCTAGATTATCAGAGCTTGACAAAATGTAAGGCGAGACAGCTACCTTAGCAGGGATCACTGAGCCCGTACTCTCATCTCCGGCGTTCGGCATCAACGGCGATGGCGGCGGCGGGTTGAGAGATCGATTTTATTTTTGCCTTAGTGACTCTGATACCATGTAGAATTAGGTACTAAACTGCTTAATTTTTATTGATGTGATAATAAGGTATTTATACAATACATGAGAAATCCTAGAGGAATGGAAATATATAAGCCTAAACCAATACAAACCAACATTAAATATAAACCAGGCATAATCAACAATATAAGTGTACTCTCACCAATATTTAGGGTTTTGCGAATTCATGATTTGTCAGTTTTTTGGTGAGAAACTTACTTTGCAGAGAAAGTTGAATCGATTCCAATTTTTTGACTTGAATTCGGTTATATAGACTTGTGGTTTATGTAGACATAGTTAATGTATTTGATCACCTGCCAGATTCAAAGTAAGGTTACCGGAGTATTAGTATCCTTTTTCTTTTGGTAAGCATGTCGAAAAGTAATTTTCCGTTTATGATCATACCCCCTCTCTTCTCTTCAACCAATTTGGTGTGTGAAGTATCCAGATATTGCTTGAGATTTCTATCTCAGCTCAATGCTCATTGACATGGAAATGCTTCTACTTGTGTGATTTTATGGCTTGTCAGTTGCAGTATTGGGAAGCTTGAAGATTTAAGAAACATAAAGACTTTGTTTATGTGGGACTGTTCTATTTAGTGGAGCTTGGCAGTGTAATAAAGTTATCTCAGGGAGCGTTATACCCAAAGACTGGGTCTTTGAATCGATGTCAGAAGGTGAAATGGCCATCATTAAACCAGAGGTAAGCTTTGTTACTTAAATGATAGTGGACTTCGTTGGCTTATTGCTAAACTCACATATTGGAGACAAAGTTAAGAAACTACTATTTGCATCATATATTTTTCCTTCATTGTGATTAGTCTCTAGTTCCCATCATATGCATTTACACGACTTACTTGTTTCATCTTAGATTCTTGTCATATTAATTGTTTTTCTATTTTTGAGTATTATATTCTCTATAGTACTAAAGTCGAATATATTTAGGTTTAAATTATTCGGGTTTTGAGTTATTGTGATTCTAAATGATTGGTTTCATTCAGAATTAAATTATAATTCAATTTGGTTTTCGAGTTTGGGGTCGATCTACTTTTGTAAGTTTTAAAGAATAAATTATGTTAATAATCAAATATATTATGTTATATATATAGTTAAGTTGACAAAAAAAATTTTAATAATCAAATTATATTTTAATTAAGATTTCAGTCAAAAACATTAAATAAAAATAAAATTAATTAACTAACTAAAGTGGAATAGTATCATATACTCCTTTCGTTTTTTATTAGTTGATGTTTTAGAAAAAAAAATTGTTTCTTTTTAGTTGATGTTTTAAGATTTTTATGCAAAATCTATTGTATTTTTGGTATTTTTGACTCTTTAAATTCTGTAGGTTGATCTGTGATTGGTTAAACTATTTTAGAATTTGTGATAAACTATATTTTGTTTAGAAAAAATAAAAAAGTTAATGATTCCTTAATATGTGTGAAATGCCTAAAACATCAATTATTAAAAAACAGAGGGAGTATTAAATATATCCTAGTATATATAAAGTTGAGTTTCAAAAGTTAGTAGTCAACAAAATCGTTCCACGTGTTAAATCCAATTATCAAAATTCTATTATATAAAGTTGGGTTTCAAAAATTAGTAATCAACAAGATTGTTTCACCTGTCAAACCCAACGATCAAAAATTATTCTGTATTTATATTTTATTAGATAAAAGATAAAATAAATTCCTAATCCTATTCTATAAAGTTGCATTTCAAAAATTAGTAGTCAACGGGATTATTCCACGTGTCAAATCTGACGATCAAAAATTATTTCGTATTTATATTTTATTGAACAAAAGATAAAATAAAATTTTAATCATATTATATAAAGTTGAATTTCAAAAATTAATAATCAATGAGATTATAACGGTAAAAAATAGGCTTAAAATCATGGATAAATACTTGTGTTGGTTTTATGTGTATTCAACGTGTTACTTAGATCAAATATAACTCAAATTAATTTATCAACTGTGAAGAATCATATTAAAATTATCTCCAATAGTTGCCTTCATTTTTTTCTTTGAAGTGCTCTGGAAATGAAAGAGGTTTTTTTCCAATGGTTTATTTCATTTCTTTTTTTAAATGAATATTTTAATAATATTTTGATTTATCTTTTTCTTACTAATTTCTAATATACCCTTCTAATTTTTAAATCTACATATTTGACTCACATATATCGATTTTAAGCAAATACTACATAAGAATATTAATAAAATCATATTTATTAAATAACATAAATAAATAAATCACAAACATATTTTCTAAACATCATTGTATTTCTCTCATATATGATCAACTAATGCATTTTGAAGTGAAAAATAAGCTTTTTGTTTTTGATATGTCTATATCGAGTAAGAAACTCTTGAAAGCGAATATTTTCACATTGTGTTGTTTTGACGTCCAAATGTAGAACTTGTCTTCCAACTTCGGCGCATCAAGATCACGTTCATCTTCAATTATCATGTTATGCAAAGTTATACATGTAGTCATTATATAATGTCTCACACTTTTAAAAAAAATAACTGGGTCCTTTCACAATTGCAAAACATGTTCTACATCTTTTCTACAAGCTTCTTATTGCAAAGAAAAATATTTCATTTTTGACATCTTTGCTCGTAAATAGTTTCCACTATTGTAGACCGTATTGGATATCATCACCCAAATAATATGTCATATTATTTGAAAGAAACTTTGGTTTTATTATAAGTTATTTGATTTGAGTTTTATTAATTGTTGTAGAAAGACATTCTAACAGTAATTTTATAAACTAAATCGGTTGGTTTAATGGTTTAATCAAGAGAAACTTTAATTATGTATAAAAAATGTCAAGTAACAAAAGTTAAATGATTATTTTATAAATAAAATATCTAATTTCAAAAAATGAAGGAAGAAATGAAAACTTTTAAATTTAAAGAAAAAATGAAAATTTTCAAATTTGAAAGGAGATTTGAAAATTTTTACTTTTAAAAAGATATTTGAAATTAGAGAGGCTAAGGTTTCATATCCAGACTCAAAAATACATACATGAACCATTGAAGGATCATCTTTAAAGTAAGACACAAATTCATTTCAAATGCACCATTTTTATAATTTTATAAAAATCACATAGAATCTCACAATAAATCTCAGAATGCTCCATCTTTCCCTCTTTAATGAATTTCTCATACTTTCGAGTTTCGACCCAATAAAGAAAAATATAAATTTTATCAAAATCCATCAAATTTTGGTTTCAATATCGTGAAGAATGGAGGGAAATCAAGCAGGATCTTCTCTAGATTTGTTGATAGCTTCGTTCCACAAACGAATCGGCGAGTTGCAGGAACTCGTCATCGCCAGGAACAGTGAGTCAAGTTCCAACACTCAAACTCAATGAGTTATTGAATCTCTCCATTTGATTACGTAATTTCAATTTCCTGCAGTGTATCCAGCGAGTAGCATCCCTGATTTATCAGCAATCGACACGGCTTTGAGCTCCATGGAGCTTCAAGTTCAGTCGATCAAGGACCGGTTGCGTGAAGAGACCGAAGCTATTCCCAAAGCCAGAGTACGTGTTGCAACGCAATTTTGAATTCTAAAACTCTAGATTCAACATTTCAACTCTGAGTAGTTTAGGTTTATACTCTGGAATCTGGAATCTGAAGTTTAGGTTTATTTTTGATTGTAGAAACTTATTGAGGCATTACTGAAACAACAAGAGAAATTGCAGAAGATGTCTGTCTATGCACCGTCTCATTTTCCTGACAAGACTACAATGTTGAATTCAGATATAAATAGATGGTATGATCATCCACTAGCCTCTTCTTTGGCATAGCCAAGGAATTGTTTGATTCATTTAGATGTTTGATAAAGATTAGTTGGGTTTTAATGCCAGTTTACTCCAACAAAATGTCAAGCAACACGAACAAAATTCTGCTCTCAGTTCTCTGAAATCTGATGAAGAAGCAGCTGTTTTACCCAAGGTAGAACTTGCATACTGAGTACTTTGTTTTCTCCAAAGAGACTTTATGAAGTTCAATAATCAATGATTATAATTGATGAAACATTGTTGGTGTTGCATTCTGTTGTCTATGGTTAAAAACTTTTGCTTTCATTTCCAGGAGAAGAAGGGTCGAGGGTCTCCTCCTCTTTGGTACATAACTGTTGAGGAACTCAATTCCCTCTCATCGTAAGTACAGTTTTACTTTTCTTCTCCCGCAAAACGAATATCGGTTTCTAACATTTTTTCCGAAAAAGATACATGAGAGGAAGACTCACACTTGAGAAAGTGAATGCGGCTATCAATGACATGGCTGCATATGCTGAAGCAAATGCTCATCTTATTGCAGCCTCAAAACAGAAGGTATATTACATCTTTTACACTCTTTTCTCACCTTGCATATTCGATTTATATGCTACAAGTTTACTGACTGTGATTTGTTATATTGCGAAAGCTTGCGGAAAACCTCTGGGAAAAAGCACTGGTAAGCTACTATAACTTCATCTACCACAGTGTCTACATGATCAATTCACTAGCCATAACATTTTCTTATCTATAACTTGCACGAAAGATCTCAGAAACATTGTCTTAAACACTCTTATATGCAGAAACTTCGAGATATTGTAACAGCACAAGCAGTGAAAGGCAAATATTTCTTCCTTGAAACTGACATGAAAGGACCAAGTTTGAAACTAGACAACACAGGAAAAGCAATACTTACAGTAAGTAAACTAATATAAACATGTTCCATGCTTCCTTAACTCTTGACCAGAATTAGACAACACTGAAAACAAATAATCATTGTCGTCTTTTGATGTCTTTTTAACAGGTTCTTCGTCACCTTGGTCGTATTAGTGAGACTCGCATTGGTCAAAACCGTGTCATCATTCTGATGAAGCCTCACTAGAAACCAATTTGCTTCAATTCTTCTTGTTCATTATTTATTGCTTCGTCTAGGCCCAACAAGGCAACCGAGGCCCAGAATCGATTGTAGTGACGTATTTTTCAGCACAAATTTATTATGTGACAAATAGTATTAGCAATTTCCCACAATTTGCATGAAAGTAGAAAAACTCGATTTCCGTTATTTACATTATACTCCTATAAAAGTAATTTCTCTAAGCAATCTGGTTCAAGTTCCAGTGCACAATTGGCCTGTCTTATTCAAACCTACAAAGTAGCAAAACTCGGTTTCCGTTTTTATATTTATTTTCTTAAAATTTATACAAAAATACCATTAACAAATCTTACACATATTATTATATTAATACATCCAAACCATAATATTTAAAAAGAAAATGATTGCATCGATGAATCTCCATAAATAATGTAATATTACATGATTATACTGAATTGAATTTGAGGAAAATGTGGATATTTTAACGGATTGTAGTATCAATGTATTTATAAGTCAATGTGGCGAAACTTATACCAAAGAGAAGAAGAAAACAAATCTAATTATTCATAAGTCATAAAAGCAAAAAAGAGCAAAAAAATGGGGAAGAAGAAGAAGGTGGTCCATGAAAACAGGAGAAAATGAGACTATTTTGCCTCAGAAAACAAACATTCACAATTTCACATTCATTTATAATGTCTGTCTCAATCGCCTTTGTCTTTTTTCTTCAATTTAACCAATTAACCAATTTTAGTCTTTTTGCATTCGTGCATAAACACAAAAAAACATTATACATAATGACAAAACACATACTACACAATCTTATAATGACCCATACATTTTTTCACATTTATTAACCAATCAACTTATTTATATAATAAATGTTTACTATGTTGTGACTACCTAAATATTTTATATTTACAAGAAAAAAACCAATCATTAATTCTATGCAGTCCTCATTTAGAGTTGTAGAGTTCTCCATCACCATTTTTTACTGTTCTTTTCGAACATAGTATCATTTAACTCAACCAAAAAAAAGATATGATCGTTCTTTTGTATTTAATGACAAAAAAACTATGAACCCATAAATATTTACTTGCTCACTGTAAACAAGGCCGGTTGCAAGTAGCATTTAGTTTAGTAGTTGGTGGTAAATCCATTATAAGCAGGCGCACATGCACCAGTGATCAAGTTTCACACTACCTACAAGATTTATGTAGAAATTTGGCTAATAGGCCGGTCATTGAGGCCCTATATTAATATTGCCATTGACAAAAAAAAAAGGGTCTATTTCTGGTATGTGCAACATGTGCATCTGCACAAGACCATAATTTTTTTTAAAATATTTTAGTATATTTAGGGTCCAAAATTTTTTGACAAAAAATATTTATATGGCATTAGGACCTATTTTCATAAATCGAACAAGGCCCAAAAATTTTTTAACACCGTAGAGAGTTGAGCCTGGCAGTAAATGATAAATTAAAGTCATCCTCAAATCAATACTAGTAATCAAAATGCAATTTAAATAAAGACTTGGGTCACAAGTGATACAAATGTTACCAGAACAACGAAACTGTCGAGATTCTTTCATTGATGAACTCAACTTTTGAACTGTTTTTGTTGTTGTGTATGGCTTTTAATTATCATCATCAACACATAGAAGAAAGAAGAAAACATAAGTGTCATTAATTACAGCTTTAGGGTACAAGAATCCATGAAAATTGGCCCCATACCTGAATTAAAGAACAATCCATTAGCTTTTGAACCATCTTCTACTCTTAAGACTGTCTCTATACACGTATTTTCTTATATTTACAACAATGAAGAGAAAGTTTTTTAGTTTTCTCGAGAAAAGAGAGAATATGTAATTTTGTTTGTTACCCTGAAGAAGACGATGAGAGGTATGAGAAGAGATACAGTTCTTCTTAACATCTTCATGATCTTGACAAGCCTTGAAGCTAACCTTGAACTCCTTGAACATTAACCTTGAATTTCGGATTAACCTTGAATTTCAGATACACGATTTTCAAGCTGTAGAGAGTTACTCTTTATCAGACTCTTTCAGATTCATCTTGTATCGAGATTGAAGGACTATACGTTAAAGTTTATAAGCATCTCGGCTTCGACTCTGCTCTTTAACCCTAGTGTTCGATTTCTTCCTCTATTTGACTCTTTTTCTAACAGTTGTTTTTAGTAAAAAATCATTCATTGTGTACAAAACAACTCAGAACATAAGGAACGTTTTTTATTTGTCTTATTAATCATTGATAATGTTATCAAATTCTTTCAATTTCAATTAAAGTTTTTTTTTCTGTTAATATATCCAAATTAGAATTTTAAGAAAAAAATGGAATGATGGACCTAATGAAAAGAGCGCTTCTGATTTTGTCTGACTATCTTATTTACTAATTTCTAAAAAGTGTATTTTTAGTATAATGCCAAACATATTTTCGTATCATCCGTTTTATTGCTTTCCCATTATCAAGCTCTCAAGTCCTTGACCAATATAAAATTGGACAGACAAAATTTGATAAAAGAATAATTCTAATAAGTCATATATATATATATATGTAAGATAATTTAACAAAATACTATGATTTTTTAGTTGCTTGCTTTTTCTAAATTAAAATTTTAGTATAATATATCTAATTTTTTTATTGTACTATATTAAAGATATTTAGTGTTATATCATCGAAATGCATTCAAATTTATGAAGAATTTTAAATAATAATTATGTTTTTATGTGTAAGTGTTTAGTATGTTGAAAACAGGTAGAAATAACAATTTATAGGGGCTACTGCATATATATATATATATATTGCATTTTGATTACTATTGAGGGTGACTTTAATCAAAAGTACACATAATTGTCTCAGAACGTAAACGTTTTTTATTTGTCTTATTAATCATTGATAATGTATTCAAATTTTTTTCAGTTTCAATTAAAGTTTTCTTTTTTCTTTTTCTGTTTATATATCACACGAATGTACGATTATATTTGTACACGTAATTGTCTGTGAATTAACAAACATTTGGTTTTTGTTTTGTGGTTTATAGATTAGTACGTTACAATGAGACAAAGAGGGACTCTCAGGGTTTCTTCGTATCTGCAATTAATTTTTTAATTTTAGTAATATTTTTTTTTTCCAACCTTACTTAATCACAATACCGACACAAACCAATGTTAGGGAATACAATCCACAAAAGACGGTTTCTGAGCAAGCCCCTTAACACTACGGACATGGAAATCGACCTTGTGGTTCAAAATACGAGGGATAGAAGAAAGAGAGAAAAAACGGAAAAAACAGTGGAGACGGGCAAACTCCTCCAAGAACACCGCAAAAGCTGGCCACCCTCCAGGATTGTCCACCATCTTCAAAATATCAGCACCGTCAACAACGAAAGCCACCTCCTCGAAACCTAGCGCTGAGAGGGAGGACATGGCCCACAGGAGAGCATCGAACTCCGTATGAAGAGGGGATAAACTACAATGGATTCCTCGAGCTCCGAAGCTGGCGGATCCAACATCGTCTGAGAAGCAAAACCATCCCAGCCCAGTTGTCAAATCCCCAGGCTTCCAAGACGCATCTACAAAACACCGGACCCCAGTGAACCCCAGCTGCCCCACCAATGGCCGCGACATCAAGTCTTGAACCCCAAAAGGCGCGTCCAGAGCAGAAGAAGCCGGGATATCCTCCTGCTCTGCAACGGACTGGGAATTCTGCCATGCAGACACTTCCTCCGTAGCCCTACGGACAATCTCTCTCGGATCCCGGTCGATATTACAGAAAATTTTGTTGTTGCGCGCCTTCCAAATAAACCAAAGAAGCCACGGAAACGAGAAAGAATCCACCCCCAGAGGCAGGCGCCAAAAGAGATGGTCCAGATTAGCAAAAATAGACGAGCAAGGGAAAACACTACCCCCATGCGGAATGGATGAAAGAGCCCAGACCTGCAAAGCAGGCGGGCAAGAAAACAAAACATGATTTATCGACTCCGAAGAATCCCTGCAACGAGCACAAACCCCATCACAATCTAAACCACGACGCGCCAAGATGGGTCTTACCAGCACATGACCGGATAAAACCTGCCACATAAAATGGCGGATCTTTGGAGGGCAGGGGATCTTCCAGACTTGGCGCAACAGTGATTTAATGGATGGACCTCGCTGAGCAACACCCGATGAGGCAGCAGATTGAACTACCCAATACCCTAACTTAACTGAATACCTGCCGGATTTAGAAAAATGCCATCCAAAGCAATCCGAACGAGATGATCTCGGTAAAGGAATACCAAGCACCAGGGCCACATCCTCTAGGTTTAAAAATTGGCGAACGAGAGGAGCCCGCCAACACCTAGAAGTAAAATCAGATCGACAACCGAAAGATTAGGGTAATAAGCAGCTGCAGGACCGGAAGCAGGACTAGGAGAAACATTTGGAATCTAGGGATCCCTCTAGACCGAAATAGACCGGCCGTCCCTAACACGCATTATAAGGCCTCTAGCCACCAAAGCCCTAGCCGAGATAATGCTCCGCCATCCATAAGATGGAGAAGCCGAACGTCTAGGACTCATAGGAGAAGAATCCCAAAAATAACGACCTTTAAAATACGTGAAAAAAGCATGTTAGGACACTCCAAAAGCCTCCACAACTGTTTGGCCAGCAGTGCTGTATTAAAATCTTCAATCAGACGAAAACCCAATCCACCTTCATTCTTCCCACGACACAGTCGCTCCCACTTGACCTAATGAATTCCTCTAGAGCAAGAAGATTTACGCCACCAAAAATCAACAATTGCAGAAGTTATTTTCCGACATAGGTCATTGGGAACCCGAAAACAAGACATGACATAAGCCAGAATAGCTGACAAAACCGATTTGATCAAAACCTCTTTCCCTCCCTTAGACAAGAACTTTGATGACCAAGATTGAATCTTATCCTTAATCCTCTCATGAATATAACCAAAAACTTTCGTCTTTGAGCCCTCAATGCCTTCAGGAATTCCCAGATAAGATCCCGTACCACCCTCAGAATGGATACCTAGAATACGCTTGACTTGAAATTTAGCCAGAACATCCACTTGATGACCGAATTGAATGGAAGACTTGTCAAAATTAATAAACTGTCCCGACAGCCTTTCATAATCCTGAAAAACCTCCAGAACCACCTGAGCTTCCTGTTCAGAGGCTTTGCAAAAGAACAGACTATTATCCTCAAAGAGAAGATGCGAAACCGGGGGGCAGTGTCGGGCAATCACCACTCCCGAGATACGTTCTGAGCCTCCGCCACCTGAAGTTTAGAAATTAGCACCTCAGTGCGAAGAGGATCCATCTGCCTTAGCCCCCGCCTAGGTATAACCCTACTGTGTGGGACCCCGTTGACTAGAATCGAATAACAAACCAAGCGAATACAATGCATTACACACCCCACCTAGCACGAATGAAATCATAAACAAAGTAATAAAGCCTCCAAAAAATCCCATTCAACACTATCGTAGGCCTTACTCATATCCGTCTTTACAGCCATAAATTTGTTTCTACCAGCCTTATTAGTCCTCAAAGCATGAAATATTTCTTGAGCAATCAAGATATTATCTGAAATAAGACGACCCGAAACAAAAGTAGACTGAGTCTCAGAGATCAAAGACAGAAAGAAATGTTTGAGCCGCACACAAAACACCTTAGAAATAATCTTGTAAGCCACATTACATAAGCTTATCGGACGAAACTGAGACATCACCGTAGGACGGCTCCCCTTGGGAATTAGACAAATATTGGTATCATTCATACCAGGCTCGAAGGATCCAGAGGAAAAAAAATTGTTGACCAAGACCACTAAATCACCTTTAACAGTTGCCCAAAATTTTGGAAAAATAAATCCGTCATTCCATCGGGGCCAGGAGCCTTTCTCGGGTCCATTGAAAATAAGGCTCGCCGAACCTCCTTGTGCGAGGCAGGAGACAGCACCATCGTACTCCATTCAGATTTTACCCAAGGAGTAATACTCTCCAACTCTGTCCCAAAATCAAAAGTGCCCTGGGATGAAAACATACACTCAAAATAAGACACCGCTTTAGAGGCAATATCCTTCTCTGAAAAAACCCATGAACCAGAAGAACACTACAAATTCGAAATACGATTTTTCGCTCGACGAAGTTTAGTGACAGCATGATAAAAACGGGAATTTTTATCACCTTCCTTTAACCATCTGATACGACTCTTCTGTTTCCAGAAAGTCTCCTCCTCCGAATAAGCAATACACAGCGCATTTGACGCCCTCTTAATATCGAAGTGGGAACTGGAATCATCACTCAATAGTAACTCCAAGTCACTCTTACAATCTTGGATTCTGGACCGACCCGAGGGAACAGACGACGCCCGCCATCTGGAAATCTCTCTATGACAGTTACCAATTTTTGATATAAAAGAACCTCTAGGCAAGTCCGCATAGCGAGACCAACTCCTAGATACAGTGTCACTCAAACCCGATTTAGTCAGACAACAGCACTCAAACACAAAACCTGATCCTCCCTTTTCAAGTAGCCCCTGACCCGAAACATAAATAGGCCTGTGATTAGACCCATTCATATCCAAGTAGCGAGTCACCATATTTGGAAACAAATCATGCCACCGAGAATTACCAAAAGCTTTGTCTAACTTACACCGAACTAATCCTGACTGACGCATTCCCTACCAATACCAGGAATTACCCATACTAGGAAATTCAATCAAGCCATAGATACGAATCGTATCATTAAAAGGTACAAACAAGCTAAAAGGCCTCAACCGACCTCCCGACTTCTCATGATTTCCTGGAATCTCGTTAAAATCTCCGGCCACCAACCAATAATCAGACCGAGCAAAACTAAATCAAATTAAGCGCTCCCACACTCCTTCCTGCAAATGACGGACAAGATTTCCATAAATAAAAGTAGCAAAATATCGTACACCACCATTAAAATAAGAAATATCAATGAAATTTTTATTTTTAAAGTTTAAAGTAACATTTGAAAAATTACAACAAAATAAAACAAAACCACCACTAGTTCCTTCCAGAGCAACCGAAATAAAACTATCAAAACCTAAAATTGAAACTAAAGACTCCAAATATTGATCCCCTTTTCGAGTCTCACTCTAGAAAAACGAATACAAGTTTATTACAAAAAAACAATATCCTTAAGAAAACCCAAAGTA
Organism: Lepidium aucheri; assembly: GCA_900406435.1. Taxonomy (NCBI): domain Eukaryota; kingdom Viridiplantae; phylum Streptophyta; class Magnoliopsida; order Brassicales; family Brassicaceae; genus Lepidium; species Lepidium aucheri. The sequence goes on along the minus strand of OVBA01004096.1, from coordinate 12,605 downwards.
TAAGAGTCTCCAAATCCCTGGCAATTCCAACAAAGATACTTAAACATAAAAAACACATAATCAAACTAATGGTGAATGACCCTCATCACCAACATCACGAGAATTAGATGCCCTTGACTTGCCCCGAGAATCCTTCCACTTTGGAGAGATTAAACCTTCAACCAGGCGTTTCCGTGAGCTAGCACCTCGCAGAATCACCGGCCCCACAACAACTTTCTTTCTCGTCGCACGCGACCCCCAATGAACGGACACACTCTTCTTAGACGCCTAACCCATTACCACATCCGAATTAACCCCCGCCAACTACCCTTCTTTCTTCTCAAAAACAGAATTTGACCCGGACTGCCACTCCGACCCTAAAGTATCGTCATCCCCAACAATGGCATCAAAACTAGCCTCTAAGTTACCCCCCTCATAACCAGAAACAAAATTGTCCCCCTCTTTTGATTCTTTCGAAAGCTTAGATGTCTCCAGACCTTCATCCGAAACTTGCACCTTGTCCAAAGAACCGACGAAATCTTTCCGAAAAACCTAACCAATAGCACCAGAGCCTACACCAAAACGTGGAGGACGAGACCCAGCAGCACCTGAACGACGCGAGAAAGGACGATGTTCACCCCGTGAAGAACCACCAACCGCATTAGAGGGCCAACAACCTTGCCTACGAGAAGCCTCCACCTTCTGCCAATCATTCGAAGATCTTGAAGTAGCACCCTTATGCTCATAACTCCTCCTTCTCCTATCAATTTCTGTTTCCCCACCTCTTGTTTATCAATACCTTCAACAAGAGGACACCAAGAAGAGGCATGGCATAAAGTAATACACACACTGCAGAAACCCATCAGCCTTCCATATACGAAACCAATCTTGATAATCTCGTCCTTGCGAAACTCGACCATCTGATCAAAAACAAGAGGACGAAGCCCATCAATCTCAACCTTTACCCTGCCGAAGTCCATATCAATCTCCAAAACAGATCCGAGAGCTTCACCAATTGCCTAGAATGCAATAGGAGCGCGGTACTGACCAGGTAAATCCAAAATCCTGACCCAAAACACAATCAAAGACGGGAAATATAGATCCACAATTGGCTTCCAATGAACAAGGGTTACCATCCAAAAGTTAAAATGAAAAGGTCTTAACTTCAGAACCTCCTTTGAGTCGTCCTCGGAATCGAAATCAAACTGAAACTTGCCAAAACCCAAATCCAAGCCTCTGACCCGATTCTCCATCCGCCAAATTTTGGGAAAACGCAGCAACAAAGAACCAACATCTTGTTCCTCTGGATTAAAACACCTTCCCAAAAGAGTCTGATCAAATCCTTTGATCAACTCAAAATTATCAAAAAAGGCACTCAAATAGGAGAAGCAACCGCATCAGACTTTGCCATCAAAACAAGGAGGACCGAAACAAAAAAAGTATAAAGGAAAGGTAGAGCTAGAAAAGAAAACGATAATACGAAGAGGAGAAAACAATACCAATGCTAGAGAGCCCGAAGCCAATAATAAATAGGAGAATAGGAGAGAAATTTCAGTAAAAACCCACAGAAAAAGGGATATGAAAAAACTTTCTACGGAACTCTTCAAAATTTGAAATCAAAATTGGAATTTGAAATTTTTTGAAACCATCCCCAAGAAAAATACCAACAATCACCAACCACCACGCCAAACCAAACTCTTGATATCCCATTGACCGCTGTGAACGATCGGAAACAACCGATCTCAAACCCAACGGAAAAATAATCCCCCTAGAAGACGAAGAAAAAAGATTCAAGCCATGCAAAATCAACACACTTGGCCTCCAACGAGAACCCAAAGAGCAGAGAGATACCCAGCACAGGCTGAGAGACATCGCCGGAAAATCCCGAGAAAACCATCGATCAAGAACCAAAGAGACCTAAAATCCAGGAGAGATGACCGGAAACCCACTGAACCATGGCGAAGGGACCGCCGAAAGAAGAAGAGGAAACCCCATCCACCGAGCTGCGCCGCCGTGAGATCCAGATCGAGAATCGCCTTATATCGCCAAAGAAAGAGAGTAGTTAATTTTAGTAATATTTAAGATAAGTTAATAAGTAAAGTTACCTAATTTCTTATATTGTACGTATTAAAAGTATTTAGTGTTATTTTATCGATATGCATTCAAAATTTATGAAGAATTTAGAAGTAAAAATTATGCTTTTTATGTGTAAGAGTTTCTTATGTTGAAAACAGGTAGAAATAATGGAAATCTTAATTTTAAAAAATAACAACGTATAGGGGTTGCTGCATACATAAAAATTGCATTTTGATTACTATTGATTGTAATTTTAATTTGTTCTTAGAATTATATCCGTGTTATAAAATGGGATTTGATTGTTTTATTTTTTCTAAATCATTTTTATTAGGTTATTAAACTTGTGTTGATATTTTGGAATATTGTTTTTGAGATATTATTTTAGAAACCTGAAACTTGAACCACAATTGATCCAAATTAAAAGAATCGAACCTAAAATATACTCGAGTGAGTCATAAATCTATAAACCCAAAAAACCCGAACTCAAACCCGAATATAAACAAAATCAAGAACCAAATTTTAGCTTTTACAAGTTTTTCTATTAAATCTTTTGTAATTTTAATTTTTATATAAAAAATATTCAAACCCGAACTCGATCTATACCGAATCAAAGTCTATCCAAAAAATAAAAATATCTGAATAAGTTTCAACTAATATAACCAAAATATAGAATTAGATAACCAAACCCAACAAAATACCAAAATGTGTCCCAAATTTCTGTATCCGGAAAATCGATCCAAACCCGTATCGAAACTGAAACAATAACCGATATAGATTTATTAAATTTTAGTTTTTTTGAGTTTTCATTTTAGTATAAAAATCTGTAAGAAAGTTACCTTAATTGTTATGAATCTTAATTTAATTTTATCATATAGTTTGTAATACGTTGAACATAAAAATCTCTTCCACCGCAATATATAAGATTTATAGCGACCAAGTAAATATTTATGGCTTCATAGTTTTTTTGTCATTAAATGCAAAAGACCGACCATATCTTTCTTTGGTTGAGTTAAATGATATGTGTTTCAAAAGTAAAAAATGGTGATGGAGAACTCTACAACTCTAAATGAGGATTGCAGAGAATTAATGATTGTTTTTTTTCTTGTAAATATAAAATATTTAGGTAGTCACAACATAGTAAACAATTATTATATATATAAGTTGGTTGGTTAATAAATGTGAAAAAATGTGTGGGATAAGATTGTAGTATGTGTTTTTGTCATTATGTATGATGTTTTTTTGCGTTGTTTATGCACGAATGAAAGAAGACTAAAATTGGTTTAACTGGTTTAATTGAAGCAAGAAGACAAAAGGAGATTGAGACAGACATTATAGATAAATGTGAAATTGTGAATGTTTTCTGAGACAAAATAGTCTCAATTTCTCCTGTTTTCATGGACCACCTTCTTCTTCTTCCTCATTTTTCTTTTTTTTTTTTTTTTTGCTTTTATGAGTTATGAATAACTATGTTAGGGTTCAAAAAAAATTATGTTTGGCATTACACTAAAAGCACTCATTAAAAAAAAAATTAAATAAGAGTAAAAATTCTTCCATTAAACGTTGGTACAGATCAGAGTCAGACAAAATCAGACTATTCTAATTCCATTTTCTTAAAATTCTAAGTTCGATATTTAGATATTGTTTAATTTAAATTAAATAAAAAGAGTCTATTTGTTACGTGTAACTTTTATTCTACTTACTTTTGTTTAACCAACCAAATTTCTTAATAAAGTGGAGCTCGTTGCGGCGGAGTATTCTTTCTCCGGTTTAAAAAGTTCGCCGGAGCTGGAGAAACCGCCGTGGTCGTCGTAACTCTCCTGCAAATCGTTGACAATTTGCTTCTTTTCTTCCGAACAATCTCAGTAGTTGCAGTGCAAGCAAGTGATTGACACCAAAACAAGTCTCCTCCTTCGGATCCATTACCACCCGACCCGGAAGATGTTCGGGTTGACCCGGTGGGTTCAAGAGTTGAGCTTGGTGTTGTTGTTGTTGTGTTTCCTTCATCTGTTAAATGAAGAACATTGCACATACGAAGAAACCCTGAGAGTCCTCTTTGTCTCATTATCACATTACTAATCTATAAACACACAAAAACAAAAACCAAATGTTTGTTAATTCACAGACAAATATAATCGTACTAATAAGACAAAATTCAAAAACGTTCCATTTGTTCTGGTGTACTTTTGTGCATAAAGAATGAATTTTTTACCAAAAACAACATCGACCCAGATGAAGAAATGAATCAAATTTGATATTTTGAAATAAAATTGAGGATAAAGATCAGACCTTGCAAGAGAGAGAGCAGAAGATGTAAGGAGATTGAAGACTCCGGTCACAAGTGATACAAATGTTACCAGAACAACGAAATTGTCGAGATTGTGGTCTTTCATTGATGAACACAACTTTTGAACTGTTTGTTATGTATGGCTTTTAATTATCACCATCATCAACACAACATAGAAAGAAGAAAACAAAAGTGTCATTAATTACAGCTTTAAGGCACAAGAATCCATGAAAATTGGCTTCATGGGTTTAAGAGATTATTAAGATTTAAGAGTAATAAATTGAGACCATACCTGAATTAAAGAACAATCCATTAGCTTTGAACCATCTTCTACTCTTAAAACGTCTCTGTACACGTATCTTCTTATCTGCAACAGAAAGTTTATAATTTTTCTCGAGAAAATATAAGAGAAAAAGTGGATTTTGTTTGTTTTGGTGAAAGAGAGACCTGAAGAAGACGATGAGAGGTGTGTGAAGAGATACAGTGAGAACAGATACTAAGACAACAATCAAGACATAAAATGTTCTTCTCGTTCTTCTTAACATCTTCATGTTCTAAACAAGCGTTGAAGAACTTCTCTTTTAACAGAACTTCAAGCCATGCAGGAAATTCTCCAGAATTCATCTGTTTAAAAAAGTAAAACTTTTATAAAAAACCCAAAAATGATACAAGACCCATGTTTCAATTTTATGTTATTAAGGACTTAGAAAGTAGAATTTAGTAAGACTAACCATGGCTTCTTGCTTCTTCTGTGAGGTCTCAGGCGATTTTGAGGTCTCTCAGTGATGAAATTGACTGACCATTCTCAGAGAGAGAGAGAGAGAGAGAAGAAAGAGAGAGAACGGCGCCTGGAGAGTGTGACCACTTGCTTCGTTTAAATGAGTCTCTCCTCTGTACAATCTCTTCGTTAATTATTGTGGTTTTGTTGAAGTATTTATCTTTTAATTATTATCATTAGAGATGTGATTCACTTACACACGATTACTATGATTATGAGGATTGACAAGTGACAATTGGGATAATTTATCATTAGTTTCGAATATCACAACTTAATTCTCGGCATAAATTGAATTTAGAACCAGTAAGTTTATAAGTTTTTTTTTCTTCGAAATTTAAAAATATATCGAAATGAGCCAAAATAACATACATTAAATTAAAGCTAACTGACAAACAAAAATGAGCCAAACATAAACCCAAATGTTAGAAAATTTTGGGAATTAGGCTATCGATCCAATAAAAACATCAATATGCAAATAGCCGGCAAAACTCCGATTATGTGTCACCTGAAAGTGAAGCCAAAAAATACTTGTCTTCTTTTCCTAAAAACAACTAAGATATCTTCCTATTCAAATCCCAAGCAAAAAAATTGTTTAACCTAGAAGTTTATAAGTTTATTTAGCGTTTTAAGTAGTTTTTACCATTACGCAACCACTATTTGATTTAGTTAAATACCACCTTTATTTTATTGTATCAATAAAAACCTGATTCTTTTTTCGTAGATTAGTCTTGTGACTTTTAAATCCTCCCTCTACTACTGCAACATGTAGGAGATTCGATCTCTGATGCGTTGCGAATTTGTAAAGTTACTACATCACTGTACCATCTATTCTCGACATAAAAACTTGTTTTAATGTTTAAATGATTTACATTTTAATTGGAAAATTGCATTTTATTTTTATGACTATTTAGATTCCGTCCTCTTTTATATAATTGGTGGAATTAAAATTCTGGTTGATAAATGTCTAAATTTAGACTCCTTTCATTTTATAAAAAGTGTCATTCTAAAAGAAAAAGGTGTTTCGAGTATCATTCTACAATTTCAATGTAAGTTTTATCAAAAAATTCCAATTTTAACCTTCAATTAATTTTTTAAATATGGAATCTAGCTAATCATTACTTTTAATCTAGAGAGATATAAATGACTTTGTATATTGTTTCTTAATTTGTGTGAAAAAACATAAAATAACATTCTTTAAAAAACAAATAGAATATATATATGAGTATTTAAAGTAAAAAAAAAATATTACGAAAGAGCTTGACTACAACACTCTTAATGTAAAAAATATACTACCTACTATTGTTAGAATTCAACTTGGAAATAATATACTAACATTTTCTTATTACCGTCAACTAAATAAGAACAAATGAGATCGTAAGTAGTTTGCAAAAATGGATTTGAATAAGTTAGTATTTGGTGTCATCTTGATGGTGTCTGTGTCTGTCTGCATCTGGTTAAGTGTGCACCAAAAGTGCTAAATGACAAGACTCTCCTCAACACTGTCAATTTCATGAAACCAATTATATAACCATTCTTACTAAATTACAAAATACATTCTTTTAGTCTTTTAACTATTTCTTCTTAAATAATAATGTGAAATGGAATATTAAACAAATTAAATTAAGCTTCAGTTAAAATTTAAAAGAACATAAACGTTATATTAGGTAATATTATTATACTCTTTTTTTTTATAATATAAGTTGTTTTAGAAATTTTTTTATGTTTTAAAATATAAGTTGTATTCCAATAACCAAGACAAAAAAAATAAACTAAATGTAAAAATAAATTTAATTTTTTACTTTTTACTTTTTTATTTACTTTTAATTCATTTTTTCTACTTTTTTCTTTAATTAAAAGTTGATATAAAACTTTTTTTTATAGAAAATACGAAAGAACAAAAATTTTTTAATCTGTTTTCAAACAAATAAAATAATTTATACTCCTTCCGTTTCTTTTTATAAGTTGTTTGGCTTGAATGCAAATCTATTAAGAAATTTTTTGTTTTTTGTTTTCTCAATAAAAAGTTCATCATTTTATCTCAATATTTAATTAAAAAGAAAAATAATTTTTTAAATAAAAAGTTAGTTTAGTTTAACTTTTAACTTACTTTTTGTGGTTTTGTAAAACAACTTATATTTTGAAACAAAAAAACCTTCTAAAAATTTTATATTATAAAACGGAAAGAATATTATAAATCAGATGGAATATTGAATAGAAGAAAACTGAGATAACAAATTCCAAGAACCCTAAGACGCATTTGTCACAGCTGTAATAGCCTCTTCTCGAAAACCAGTGCAATACTAATTTCATTTATTTGCTTACTTATATACTCCTACCTATGCACCTCTCTACGCCACCCTATTATTTCCTTTTATTTATTCTGGTAATGAAAACTACTCTCTTTATTTTTTTTTAACCCAATTAAATCCTTCCAAATTAAAGTATTTTTTAATCCTAAAATAAAGTTTTAAACTATATGATTAAAATAATTCAGCTATTGATTAAGGTATCAGAGTTTGATTATTCTCCACTACATTAGAATAGATATTTTGGATTTCCGTTTAGGTTTGGTTTGGATTTGTTTTGGTTCGGGTTTTTGGATTTAGTAACTTAGGATTCATTTAGGTATTTCTATTTCTTGGGTCCGGTTTAGTTCAAGTATAAATTGGGTTGAGATTCAAATATTTATGTATAAATTTATATTAAAATTTGAAAATAGTAAATGATTAATAGAAATAAGTATAAAAAGCTTAAATTTAACAAAAGTATATCAGGTATTTATGCAGTTTTTTTTTCGGTTTTACTTCGGATTTGGGTTTAGTTTTCATGTATATAAATTTAGGACCCATTCAAATATTTTGTTGGATTATATTCGGTTGGGTTCCTCTTTTTTGGAGCTTCGGTTCAAGTTTTATATATCGGGTTTTATGCATAGGGTTACACTACACTAATAGACTAGAAAAAAAGTTTAGGATTTGAATTTTAAGTTATGGAGAGTTTTGTCTATCCAATTGTTTTAAAAAAAATTTAAAAAGTTATATCGCCAAAAAATTTAAAAAATTCACTCACAAAATAAAATTTGAAACGCAAGGCACACTTGCACATCCCGGGATCGAGTCATGCCGCCTGCATTATGCAGGAACTTGGCTAATGGGCCAGCCAGTTGTGGTCCAATATTGTTGACAAAAAAAAAAAAAAATTGAAACTAAATAAAGAGTGTTAAAATGAAACAAACACTATAATTAAAGTCAGAATTTTGTATGTTTTCTTTGTTCCTTTTGTATAAATTACAGAAAAAAACAAATATTGGGTAGAGAGAGAGAGAGAGGCGGATCAGAGATGATGGTACGGAGGAGCAGCTGATTCAATCCAACTGTTTTGTTTCTCGTTAAGCTTTTTAGTTACTTACTGATTAGGGGTACTTTTGTCATTTCATCCACCTACATGAACTTGGGCTTTTCTTACACTTTTGTTTGATTTCTCTCTCGGCCCGTTACTGATCCAAACCAAATCCATTATACAAAATCTTGATTTTAAATCTCAATCATATCGATTAAAAATGTTATGATTTCTATAAAATTTAATTTATAATATTCTAGTCGTTACATATTTCTTTTTGTTACTATTGTTTTGACAATCAAAATTCGAGTTAATTACCTGACGGTCCTACACAATATATGTAAGTCAAACGACGTCGTTGCACAACGAACTTTAAGCTAACAACCGAAATCTTTGCTAACCAAACGGTCAAATGAAAACAAGGAACAGTAGTGACATACTACTCATTGTTTTATCTTCGTATTTGATTTGATGTCGACACTACAACCAAACACATAAAATTATTTATATATACAAGAATTATACCCGCATTATAATTTGAAATTTATCTCTCTTAATTGTTTTTTAAAAATTGTGATCAATTAGTTTGTTAGGCCCGTGTAGATATTGTAAACTATTTTTTGAGATATTATTTTAAAGACTTGAAACCCGACAAAATAATTAAATTGGTCATAAATTTGTGAACTCAAAAAAACAAACTCAAACTTGAACCAAAACCAAACTAAAAACCAAATTTTAGTTTATTGGAATTTTTCTATTAGTTTTAAATTTACTTTGAATTTTTAAGTAAAAATACCCAAAAACCAAATTCGATCTATACCTAACCAAACTCTATCCGAGAAATAAAAATATTTGAACAAATTTAAAATTTAAATAATTAAAATACCAAATAAGACAAAACACCATAATATGTCCTAAATATATACCCTGAAAATTAAATTCTAATCTGAATCGGAATCAAATCAATAACCAAATTTACAACTGATATATTTTTATTAAATTTTAGTTTTTCAAAAAATATTAATATTATACTAATTTTGAATATATATATATATATATATTTGTAACAAAATTCATCTTAATCTTATTTTAAGGGTGGTTATGAACCTTATATTAAATTTATCATATATTTTACAACACGGTCAAAATATAAAAAATACTTTAATGTATAGGATATGTAAATATATTAAGACAATATAAGTAGGAAAATAGATAATGTCTAATTAATGTTCTTTTCTTGAATTAAGGTATTATAATGTCTATTAAGACATTATAATGTATATAAAGTAGTGTTTTTTATTAGTTTTTTTTATTTAACTCATTATTAGTTTTTAAATTTTTATATATAAATTTGTAATTCATCTTAATCCTATTTTTAAGGATTGTTATAAACTTTAGATTAATTTTATCTTATAGTTTATAATATGGTAAAAATGAAAGTTTCTATCACTTTAATATATAAGATATGCAGTTAATTTTTAAGCATGTTAACTTACCAAAAAAGAAAAAATATTAGGCATTGTTAAAAGTAAAAATAGTGTAAAGGCTTATAGTGATTATAGTATTTTCTTTCTCGTGGCATATCTGAAAAAGATACAACCCTGAATTATGCATTATGGTTATTACACAAAAAGATAAAGATAAAAACAGTGAATATATAAGTTATAGATTATAAATAATTAGCACTAAAAATGTTTGCTAAAAGCATCACAAAGACGTCAAGGAAAGGGAAGAAATAAAGCAGAGAATATGGGAGATTAGTTTGTAAAGACATGTCTTCCTAAAGTTGTCTTTAAAGCTATCATTAGTCTTAGTGGTCAATTATTTATACATTTTAGTACCAATTAAAGCTCTGCGTTAATATATTTTTCTTACAGCAAGGAATCAATATAAACTCTTTATAGCCAAGTTATTAATTTGACATTTCACAATTACGACGATAATGATTTTCCAAATCAAAATTAATTCACAATAAATTATTTTATAAACCTTAAATTATTTGAAAAATATCTATATTCCCAATATATCACATTCGAGTAAATTTCCTCAGTAGGAAATTATCCAAATTCATTATCTTATAAAATAACACAATTAGATATGTCGTATAGGTAAAAACTATTTTGTAATGAGAAATTTTACTGTATAACAATCAACAACTTCAAAATTAAGAATATGTCAATGATAAATGTTAGGTAGAAAAGTAACAACACATATTACCAAAAAGTCTTTAGAAAGATTGCTAAAAATATTTGTGTTACGTTTTTATAAAACTTTTTGGTAATATGTGTTGTTATTTTCCTAAATTAAATTTATCATTGCCATGTTCTTAATTTTATAATCTTTTATGGTTATTGAATCAAATCACTATATAATTTATGGGTTGGCTCAATATTGGGCTCTAATACTTTATTAAAAGTTATAGATTTTGAATTAAAAATTAATTTATAGTAATAAGTAAAACAACCATTAACTTTATATAATAGAATTTGGCAAAATTATATATTTTTGATGTGAGATATTCTAAGTAGATATGGATTCTAATTATATGGTTCATTGAGTGCCAATGATGAATTATAAAAGAGACAAAAGAATTTAGAAAGTGGATACCACACTTAATTTTCGTGCCGTTCACTTTTATAGATACCTGTGTTGACAGTTAACGTAGACGTAAGGTTAAACTATTTCTCAAATTATTTATTTTACTTTTTTATAGTATTAATCAAATTTATATATCCAATCCGATTAATAAGTATAGCTAGGTCTGACCAAAATATCATAAACCAAAAACCCCAATTAAAACCTATCTAAAATAATGGGTATTGTATAATATCTGTATTAAGTCAAGTATCCTCTTTTAGCCAAACTACATACATTTTCAAGTGNAACCACCGTCCGTACATGTATGGAACCACCGTCCACGGTTGCTACACAAGACCCACGGTTGAAGCATCATTCAGAGGATGAGGAATCAAACATTATCTCGGTCCACCAAGCCCAACAAGCATATGACCGTTGGAGAGTTTGTTGCATGAAGAACCTTATCCAAATGTGGTCCCAAAAGCACAAAGCACATTTGNCTCGGTCCACCAAGCCCAACAAGCATATGACCGTTGGAGAGTTGGCTGCATAGAGAACCTTATCCAAATGTGGTCCCAAATGTGGTCCCAAAAGCACAAAGCACATTCGAATAAGGCTGCGCACTATATGACCGTTAGGACTGATTCATTGCACCTAGACATGTTGTATTCCTCTNTGAGAAATGATAACTCTCTTTCTACAATTCTTCTCTCTTGGTTCTTAATCTTCTCTCTTAAAACTTCCGCAAAACGCTTAGCTTTGATGAGCAAAACCAACAAAGGTGGAAACTTTTCCACATCAACCATCATTTTGTCCTTCATTGTCACCAAACTAAGAGAAAGCCTGTGACTTTGGGATTGGATGAGGAAAAAGTGAAAACTTTTTCACATCAGCCTTCATTTTGCCCTTCATTGTCACCAAACAACAACAGACCTTACTTTTTCGGACTTAGAGGTCAATGGAGATTAAAGGGAAGGGCTTTATCCTCCTCCTCGTGATTAACATCACAGCCGCCTATCTTTTCCTCCTCATTGTCACAAAGGATCAGGTTAAAACGAGAAACAAAGATAACATGCAAGATAAAACCTGAAAAGATCGAAACTTCGAAGCAAGGTGTGGTTTGGAGATGGAGATGAAGCTTACAGGTGAGAGATTTCTCCCTTTTCTGGTGATAAAATCACAGCTACCAACCTTTTAATCTCTTCATTACCACAAAACTTTGAAAAACAAGCAGAAAATCGATTTGGCACCAAGAGTGGATCGAAAATCTTTTGAAAACCGATAAAAACAAACAAAAAGACCAGCCCTTGAACCAAATGTGATTTGGAGATGAAGATGGAGCTTAAAGGTGAGAGATTTCTCCCTTTTCTTGTGATTAAAACAAAGCAACCGTCCTTTGTGTCTCTTCATTATCACAAACAAAAACCAAAAAACTGAGAAAACAAGAAAACGATTTGAACAAGGCTGGATGTAAACTTTAAAAACGAAACTTTAACACAAACAGAGCAGCCAACCTTGCTCTGTGATATGATCCTAATGGTGGTTAGGATCACGCCGGATCACACTCAAGCT
>OVBA01004095.1:0-24902 GCA_900406435.1 Lepidium aucheri | reverse complement strand
CTTTGCCTTCGATGACATATTTTCCAAGTTCTGTTAACTGCAGTCTTGTGCAATTACACAATCTAGAATCCTGGTATATGTTCCATAGCAGCATAACAGGAACACCTTTCTTCAATTGCAAGAGATGGTTTGGCAGCCCAGTGCACTTAATAGCATTAAGATATTCTGTTGTGATACATTCGTCTCTGGGATTGGAAGAATCAGAATTGCAGATTTTATCAGAACTAAAATATTCAAAAGTTTCTCTAGGCAGAAGGTCCATAATGAAATTGTTGACCTCATCAACAAAAATACTTTGAGGACACAGTATTGCACGCTCCTTGAAATATTCTGGATTTCCTAAATTCTCTAGCAAAGATGGAAATGTGCTCGAGACGATTGCAGTTATTGGATCCAAAGTGTCTTTGAGCAATAGATCTTTTGGTATATTTATCACTGCTTCACCATCATTTGGCAAGGAAAGCTTACCATCACCAAGCTTTAGTATCCACTATGAAAATTCTTTTATGACATCCACTTCTTTAGAATCTACCTCAACGGTTAGGCGCATGTTCTTTGTTAGTCTCAAAACTTCATATGAGTCCCATAGAAAAGATGAAGATAGAGAAGCTCTTACGATCTGTTCACGACTACCTTTAGGTACCACAAGAAGAATATGACGGAAATCACCTCTAAATACAATAGCCTTTCCGCCAAAAGAATTGTTGGAGTTCATAATTTCTTTCAAAGAACGATCCAGAGCCTCAAAACAATGTTAATGTGTCATTGGAGCCTCATCCCATATGATCAACTTAGCTTCTATTAGCAGCCTAGCAAGATCAAAGTCAGGAGTAATGGAGCAGGTGGAAGTCTCGTTTACTTTTATTGGAATTGAAAATCAAGAATGTGTGGAACAACCACCGTCTAATAACAATGTAGCCATTGCACTCGATGCTACATTTAAGACAATGTCTCCTTTTGAACGAATGAAAGTAGACAGTGTTTTCCACAGAAACGTTTTACCTGTTCCTCCAAATCCGTAAACAAAGAAAACACCGCCTTGTTTAGAGTTAATCGTTCCAATTATACGCTCATAAATATTCCTCTGTTCTTGGTTCAGCAAAGAGAGCATCCGTTGGTAATCATGTTCACAATCACGCCTATTGTAACTCAATTCTTCACTGATGAGTCTGTTGACCGTAGCTGGAATGTTATCATTCTCTGGAAATGGTAGTTCAGGGAAATTTTGTAGAGAACTTCCATTAGACTGCAAAAGTCTTTCACTTTCTAACAATGTTTGATTCTTCATATGATCATCTAACATCTTCAAAGCTGCATCATTAAGGAAATAATATTAGTATCAACATAGTTGTTTTACCTTAATGATCAATAAAAAGATGTAGTGGTATATTTTATAGTGTACTTGGTGATTGATGGATTTTCTGCTACATGTATAAGATATCCTCAGAAAGCAAATGCCATGTTTCCAACTAAACTTTGTTAGGTCTTGCAATAGTTTCTGAAATTAGAAGCATAGCAAATAGTCTATGCATATACTATCGTGTTCCCCACTGACTTGCTTCAATAATAGCGGAAATATATTTCTGATCGTCATCTAGAAGGTTTCTAGCAAAACATGCTTATATGTATGTTGGATATAAAATTCCATCAACCGTTCTTAAGTCTTCAAAACACGTTGGGCCTTTGGCTTTGTTTAGAAGCATCCTCATGTAGAATAATTGACCTGCTGCTAGCGTAAAATGATGAATTCTACCAAACAAAACATTCCTTTTCTGGGGTGTTCATTGTTTTGTGTTCCTGTTCCATACAAACCATTGATGAAATTCTGCGCATGTTAGTGTTCTTGCAAACTCGTCGTCTCTGTTCACTTTAAACCACTCGAGTAATTGTGAGGTTTGGTTTGATTCTTTGGATAGAACTTCATCAACAACATCTTCTTCATCATAAATGACATTATGCTCTTCCTCTAGATGAATATTCAATCTTTGAATAGAAGCACTACTGTAATGGGTTTCAAATCCAAATATCCGCTATGCAGCTTCACATGGTGCAATGTACCTACAAATAATTTTGATAATTTGTTATACCAATTAAATATAACGTTTTGATAATGTTGTATCACATTTTATGGTCTTCCTAGTGTGCACCATAAGTATTTTCTATTTTTAAACTACTATTATAATGAACTAATTTTGTTTACCAACCTGAAATCATAAAATTGCTTTATTTCATCTATCACCAGCTCCTCATTAGACCCATCATCTCCAATAGGATTCAGCTATGCCTTAGCTAATATTCGATCATTTCCCTTGTTGATGTATTTGAACAAATATTTGACGGCCTTAGTTTGGTTGCACCATTCAACATGTATATGTGCTTGGTACTTGAGTAGTAGATATTGGTTGAAAGGTCTGACATAGCGATTGTCTAGAGAAGTTCCATTTTTTCTACTGCTCTACCATTGTTTCTTCGTCTGTACACTGGAAAGCCATCATCATTGACGCAAGTGCTTCCGCAGAACTCTTTGGGAAATTTCTTTGTGCATTTATTTTTTTCCAGACATGGAGATTTTAGATTTGCAAGCCCACATGGTCCGTGTATCATGAGTTCTTTGACAACGTTGTACAAAATTGGATGTGTTGCTTTGTCTGGTATTTTAGCACTTTTGAATTTGTCAATGACTCCTGTTGAAAGTAGCTTTGACCCCCTTCCGCAAAAATAGTAGAATATGAGCACGAGGGAGTCCTCGCTTTTGAAATTCAATAGTATACAAAACTGCATAAACAAATATATTACAGGAAAATCACAAAAAAAAGAGCAACCGAAGTTAAGATAATCTATAAAGAAAAATCTTATAAGATTTTACCTGCTTCTGTAGGACCGAAAACTTCATTACTTTTTATATCATCAATCATCTTGTCTAGCTTAATCTTAAAAATCCTAGCAACAATATCAACTCTGTCAGTAGAATACTGTTTCCTAGCCTTTAGAAATCATGTAATTTCTGTCCATTTTGGAATGCAAGTGAAAGTAATAAATAAATCTGGATATCCAAAGTGCTAGCAAACAGCCATTGCATCCATGTATTTCTCTTGCATGCATCTAACGCTGCCAATAAATGTTGATGGTAGGAAAATATGCCTTCCCACCTTAGAGGAGTTACTATTTCCTTTCCTAGCAGGACACTCAACGTTAACATATTTATCAGCACGCAATGTCTTTTGGTTAAATTTCAAATATGTTATCTTTTCAGGCTCTATCATTGTCAATCCATCTACTAGAAATTGTTGGAAAAGTTTTCCTGAGCTCATCAGCATAGCCCGTTGATGGGGACATTCCATGATCTTATATGCAAAAAATTCTCTTATACTTACTCTTGTTCGTGAACTCGTTGAAGTGGTTATTGTTTTCTTAAGCTCTAGATCAATGTGATAACCATCCCCCGCGTGTGGAAACAAAACAGGATACTGCAATGGAAGGTAACCAGTGTGAAGTTCGCTAATTCTTTTTAAATTTCCATCCATTGTCTCTAGAATCGTGTCCCTTGGTTCCATTTCTATATCAAAGTCACCAACCAATAGAGCAACAACTTCAGTAGTTGTTGGAAGATTATGAGTTTTTCCTCCTCCACTTCTCTTAGAAATTAGCTTTAGTTGAATATTTGAGGAAAATGAATCTTTGAAACGCTCTTTTGCAGTTCTGAAAATCTGGCAGTAGGGATTACACTCATTCAGCGTGATTTTAATATCTTCCACAATCTCATCTCTCAAGAATTATGTTTCAGGTAATGGAGTTGTTCTCTTTGAGCTGCATAATAAATTCAATCATCTTTTCATAGTAACCTGATATTAGACAAAAACATACGTGTTAACTGTGAAAATAGAATTAGAAGGCAGATGCAAACCTGAATGCATCTATTCTGTTGTGATTCTCATTTTTGGTGTCATGTATATACAACTGATTGAATTTAGCAGGTTCTCTGGGAGGAGGAAGTAAACTACCAATTCTATGGCAGTTTTGACCTTGAAGATTGAAAATCTTTGGTGCCCTACCTTTGTTAACAACTGTGTCGATATTTCCACCCATTGAGGTAAAAGCGAATATTGAGTTCAAAGCCAGTATGTTCTCCATGAAAAATTTTGATTTTTTATCACCTTTGAACATGAGATCTTGTAGTTTTTGAGGAGGTTTGGTGGTGGTAGATCAATTTTACCGTGCATACAAAAAAGTGAAAACTTAGGAGTTGTTCTAACGTTTCTTTTTTGTATTCTCTCATTGTACCACATTATAGCTCCACAATGCTCACATCTATATGTTGGATCACCATCGTCATCGTATTCTGTTACGCAGGGTAAACATGAACTTTATACTCCAATTTAAAGTTACATTATTGACATGATTTACATCACTTTCTTGAGGTTACCTTCAGGATTATATAGAGACATGAGGATCTGATGATGGCGATACCTTTTCTGTAAAGACCAGTATAGAACATTAAGGTTATAGTTTTTTTAATCTGACATATATCTTACTTTAACACTGTAAGCTAAGTACCTTTAACTGAAGCTTTCTGTTTCCTACTCCTTGGTGTTTTAGTTTGTGATATCACTAAGCAACACTGAGTGTCGTTTGTGTTATCATACATATTTTCCGAGTGCATCCTTGTAATATAAGCTATTGTGAAAAAGTATTATTTACTTCTTAAGAGTGGTCAAAAAGTATTAGATACGTTATCATATTGTACTTAGTTTCTTACATGATTCTTCATTTACTATCTGTTTTTTATTCTCCTTGTTTAGACACATTCGTTTCATTCTTGGAGATTGATAAACTGCATAAATGTAACGCACTTTGTTTAAAATATAAACATTCATATAACATCTAAGAGGGTTTGATTTTCTGGTACCGTTTGTTATATCACTCAGGATATTACGCGAATCTGTATATGGCATGGAAGGTGATTCTGACTCGTCTTCAATAAGAGGATGCTTTTTATTTGTAATAATAATGAAAACATACATTGAAAATAGCAATGTGAATATAAATAAAAATCTCCACAGGTTTTGTAATTAGTAAATCTTGGTTTGTAGGTCTGCGGTTTTTTTTCTGTGATAGAGTTTCCATCCTTTCAAACCTTCTCTGTTTTGTACTTGAGTTTTCCATTATAAAACTATAGTTGATGATCTTGTTTTTGGTTTAACAATGATCGAATCCAGATTCAGCAATCAATCATGTGAAAGGTTTGAAGTTTACCAGAGACTGTTGAAGACAAACTGGATAACAATGGGGGAGAGAACCTACGTAACGAAAGTGAAGAAGTTTTCACATTTGATGTGCAGTTGTATCCAAAATAATCGTGTATTGTCTTCTTAATTATTATGTACACTATAATTAAAAATAGACTTATATTTTGTGTTCCTAATTGTAAATTAAAACTTTATGTGAATACATTTATACCACTAACAGAACAATTCAAAATAAAACTGAATGTTGGTTATCTTAACGTTGCTATATTATAGGCCACAAAAGTTGATTATGACATTTATTCAGAAATTAACAATTATTTGTTTTCCTCATTTAATTGTAATTTAAAATACTAAAATGTTTGTTCCAAATTATACTATTCTAATGTAATGTTCAAGTTTAGTAATGCTAATTAATAATATTTTGAAAGTTATAGTATAATTAAATATTATCTTAATTTCAAGTGGCCAAATTGTAGACACAAAGCATATAACTTAAATTAAATAAAAAGATTAAATATCTGAAAAAGTAGAATTGAACTGAGAAAGTGCATATATCAAATTTGAAACAAGAATACGTTGAGACATAGATATGAAATTAAAATAAATAGTAAGACACTGGATCATTCAATCACTTTGTTTTCCTTTTTCCATGTAAGCTTTGGTGACTTCTTTTTTGACAACAACTTTAGATGCTTGTAGCCTAGGTTTTGTACACGATTGTTGGATATCACATCCATTACTATTTGGGATAGCTCTTTTTGCCCTTGGTGTTGTTATTGGTTCTGAAGACACAATGTTTTTAATCTTAGCAGTTTTGGAAGACATAGTATCAACCTGCAAATATACGATGGTTTATCATAAAAAATATTTACAATCAAATTGTCATGAAGTTAGAAGGAAGTATTAGAAAATATACCTAAACAGATGTTCCAACAGAAGTTCCAGACAGTGTGAGTGTATCATATTCAATAGCTTTCTGAATTCGTAACATAAAATTTGTTAATGATTCCCAATCAATATAACATCAATAAAACATTGCATACAAATTCATCTACTACTTTATAGCTGTTTCACTTACACAATTGGAACCACTTTCAGAGAAACTTTCAATAACATCCAGAACATCAGAAAGGCTTATGACTCTGTATGTAGAAGATCATTGATATTGTGATGTACCCTTGAGCATGACCTTCAAAACATAACGGCGACCAATTAGATCCAGGAACTCTTGAGGAGTTTCACCTGATTGCTCAAACTACAATTTAGAATACAACACTAAATGTAAATGTGTAAAAATTAATAAAAAGTATAAGCTAATAGGGAGTAGTAATTAAAATAGTGTAACAGGTGTATTCACATTTGCTTGCTGCTCAAGCAATTCATACGTTGACTTATTTATGAGCGGAATAACAACATCATCGAACAAAATAAACGACCCACTACCAGTGTTGTCTTCAGCTGTAACATGTACCTTAAATCTAGAGTAAAAGAAACTATTAAAATAGCAAGAGAGATTTTGTAATTACAGAAATTAAACATGATCGATTTAGAGTAAATGGAAACCTGGGTCGTGTAGTTGTGATCGTTTTGCTGCATTTAGCACAAGAAAACTTATCTATCTCGATTGCTTCAGTGTCAGGGTTAAAGTAATGAGATGCTTTTGTAAAGCATATTGTGCAGCCAATATAATACAAGTCCTTCTCATCAATAGAACTAAATGATGCAAGTAAATTGCAGATCAAGTCCTACATATAAGATTAAAAAATTAAACCCAACTATGATTTATGAAGAATGGTGTTTAAAGATATGTAAATCGATTTAAACCTCATTAATGTCCATAAGTTCGACAATCATCTTCTTATCGGCCAAGATCAGTAATCTGAAGGTTGAGTATTTTAGTTGGACCTTCCGCAGATATAGTAATACTCTTTACGTCATTCATCCCAGTGATTTTTCCAATAATGTCTGCAGATTTAATAATAAAATTGTTAAATTAAAAAATAGAATGAAATTTGGTATGTGTAAGCAGAATTTTATATAAGTTAAGCAAACGAACCTATGAATATGGTATCATCGTTCTTCCTTCCTAATATCTTGGGAAAATGACAGAAGTTGAAAAACATCTCCATGTTTGGTAATTGGCTCACAGGATTTAACAAAAGAGTTGAATGAGAGATTAATCTTGTAAGGATGGGAGCAACTTCTGAAATTTCCTACGTTGCAGTGTAATTCGAAATTCATCACAACACAGCAATCACCTTCCTTTAGTTGGTTTTGAAATCTCTGAATTAGTTTTCCCTTCACAGAAGCTTGAGTCCGACCACCCTTAAATAAAATTGTATGACATCAAACATTACAAATCATTGTTAAATATTTAGGAAATTATATTTAAATCACGATTATGAAGAAAAAAACAATTTTTTACCTTTTCATCAACCAGAAGAAGATCCATCGCTGAAAATTCATCAGGTTTTTCTTTTCTTGGAAAACCCCAACAACGAACTATGCAAACTTTGATTTTACATGGATGTATAGCTGGACATATTTCCAAAACTGGTGTGAAAGGAAGAGACATGATGAAAGACTGATATGTTAACGTAGAAAGGAAGAAAATGATTTTCAGCGATTTCATTTTAAACTGCGACATAGTGATGATTGAAGAAGATGCTTAAAGAGTAATGGAAACGTGGGTTACGTAAAACGTGGGATTAATGAAACAATTTTTTTAATAAACAATTTGATTTTGTTAATCTATTTAATGAATCGTTAAAAAAATTTGTTTGGAGAAAGTTGACCTAAAATTTTGGAATGCCATTTTTTTAACCCAATGCCACGTGTCAGATGAATAGAGTGGTAGTTACTCTGAAACTAACTTGTGAATTATACTAATTAGGATTAAGATATGTGAAACGTGACTTATGTATTATACTAATAAAGATTATTAGATAAATGTAAATAAAAATTGGTTTTATTTTTCTACTTTTTTGGTAAATAAATGTAAATAAAAAATGTTAATTTTTTGGGGGTACTTTTCTAGTTAAACGTGGGGTAAAAACATGGGCCGAGAGACGTCACCGTGGGCCGAGCATATGTAACTTTTTAAAATAAAGTGAAAAATAAAATTGTAAAATAGTTACAACTCATCCCGTCGTGTCGTCTCTTTCCCCGTCCAAATCGTAAACCGTTCGATCCATCGATACACGGTGGCTTCTTTCTTCTCTAATTCGCTTCTTCCTTGGTACGCTTTACTTCCCTCTACTTCTCTCCCATTCCTTCCGATTATCGCTCTTTCTCGTCTTCTTCCTATTGGTTTTTATAAGTTTTTTTTTTTTTTTTTTTAACTTTTACCTCATCGTGTAGGGTTTTAAATATCGATGTCCGACTTTTGTTTCGAATATCCCGCCATCTCTCGACTGTCTCTGTTTATGGCGTCTTTGGTTTTCTGGGTTGCTGAAATAGTTTCCGATTAATGTTAAAAGGGTTTAGTATAATGCTAGTCATCAATCTTTCACCGTTCCGAAAATCAACTGATTTGTGACGCTCGATGTTGATTTCTTGCTTAGGATGCTATGTTTTTTGAATGTTAGCTCAAATGGTGGGTTTTAGATAGATAGCTCCGATTAGTTGATGGGTTTTTTTTTTGTTCTTTTCTTTTTTGGAGAATAACGCCAATTTTTGCACCACAGGCTGATTCGGTTTATTAGAAGACCTAGTTCTGATACTTCTGGGGAAACTGACGTCGAAGAAGCTCTTATAATGAGTTCTGCTATTGAAATTAGTTCAGGTAGTGATAGTGACGACGAGGTACCGGAGCCCATTAGGCCTAAAACCAGGACGAATCCCGCGTGGCTTATGGGTAACGTTGATATATCTTTGTCAGTTATTCTCTGTCTTGTTGAGGTTAAATTTGGTAGTTTTACGAAGTGTTGATTGCCCTGATTTACGAAATTTGGTAAATTCTCTGTCTTGCAGTCAGCAGTAACTATCCACAAAAGAATTTCTCTACAGGGATTACTCATGCTAGAGCTGGAAATACAAATCATGCCTCGAGTTATACCTCTCGGCCAGGAGACTCTAAGCATTCTACAGGGAACGTGAACACTGTTAACTCAGTTTCCAGTGTATCTGGTGCAGATTATGAGAAAATGTCGTCCCAGCAAGCTCTGAAAAGAAGTCTTCCACCTTCTGTTAGTTCGCCTCTGTTACCTTCCAGTAGTGCTAGCAATGTAGATAGTGGTAATGGGAGTCGCTTTGGTGCAGATTATGAGAAAATGTCGTCCCAGCAAGCTCTGAAAAGAACTCTTCCACCTTCTTTTACTTCGTCTACGGGGAATACTCATGCTAGAGCTGGAAATACAAATCATGCCTCGAGTTATACCTCTCGGCCAGGAGACTCTACGCATTCTACAGGGCATGTGAACACTGTTAACTCGAGAATTTCCAGTGTATCTGGTGCAGATTATGAGAAAACGTCGTCCCAGCAAGCTCTCAAAAGAAGTCTACCATCTTCTTTTAATTCTCCTCCGTTATGTTCCAGAAGTGCTAGCAATGTAGATAGTGGTAATGGGAGTCGCTTTGGTGCAGATTATGAGAAAATGTCGTCCCAGCAAGCTCTGAAAAGAACTCTTCCACCTTCTTTTCATTCGTCTCCGTTACCTTCCAGAAGTGCTAGCAATGTAGATAGTGGTAATGGGAGTCTCTTTGGTGCAGATTATAGTCGTCAAGCTGTGTCAGTTGTAGGAAACAAAAGTATATCTGGTGATCCTTATGGTGGAGCCCATGCTGAGATAGGAACTCATCGTGGCATGAATGGGGTTAGGGTCTTACCTCCATCTCTGACACATGGAACATCAATTTCTCCTTTACATCATGCTGGTTCACGGGATCCAGTGCACAGGGTTGGCAGTGGCGAAGATAGGAATTCTGAGAATTCTGAGAGGCTGATCTATCAGGCTGCACTACAGGTATACCTCTCAAATTTTTCTTATTAGTGGACTCTAATACTCAATTTTTATGTATTTTGCTTGCATTTCTGGTCCCCCTCCTACCAGCTTTAATACCTTTTTTTGGATCTTTTGAATCTCTTCATATGATTATGATAGTGTATATGGAGCAATGAATGACTCTGAATTGGCTCGTTTGATTTTAGTTAACTGTATTCAAAGATGTATGGTGTTCGCTTTTTCTTCATGTTTGAAAAATGATGATAATATAGATCATTCAATTGATATGTGACAATCAGATTTCGATTTTAAGTTGGTGCATTATCCATATCTTGAGAGCTTCGTGTTGTTCCATAATCAACCTGATATTAAATGACATGTTAAGTATAATTTTGATAATCAAGTATTTCCAATCCTGCAGGATTTGAATCAACCCAAGACCGAAATCGATCTACATCCTGGTACACTTTCAGTTCCTCTTATGAGGCATCAGGTATTATTAGATTTAATTGACCATTATTTGGCCTTTGAAACTGGTCTCTGTACTAAGTACGATTTCTCTTCAGAAAATTGCATTGGCATGGATGTTTCAAAAGGAAACAAGAAGTTTGCACTGTTTGGGAGGGATATTAGCAGATGATCAGGTCATATACAATTAAGATTCTTATCCAATAAATATCTGTGATTCTGTTACGTGAATTTTTCCTCACACTATGTAAGGTCTATTGTGCAGGGACTTGGTAAGACAGTTTCGATGATTGCTCTTATTCTAAAGCGAAAGTTTGAGTCACAATTGAAGTCTAAAAGTTCAAGCAAACAGGAAGCTGAAGCATTCGACCTGGATGCTGATGATGAGTCAGAAAATGCAAAGTGTGAAAGTGATTGTCAGGTTAAAACAGAGCTTAAGGTTTCAAGTAACAGCGAGACCACAGTTCTGAGTGCGGGTAGCAATGACGAGAATGGAAGTTCAGATATGAAGATAGCCAAAGATGAAGAAGCAAGTCCTTCAACACGGGCACTTAACAAGAAGAGACCAGCTGCTGGTACATTAATTGTTTGTCCAGCAAGTATTGTAAGGCAGTGGGCTAGGGAACTAGATGAGAAAGTTTCTGATGAATCCAAACTTTCTGTTTTAGTCTACCATGGTGGTAACAGGACTACAGATCCTACTGAACTGGCAATGTATGATGTGGTGGTGACAACTTACGCTATTGTTACCAATGAAGTTCCCAAACTGCCCTTGGTGGATGAGGATGAGAAAGATGAAAAAAATACCGAAAAATTTGGTCTCCCCTCTGGCGTCTGGAACAATAAGAAACGGACATTTGCAGCGGGTGCCAGTAAGAAGAATAAGAAAAGAGGTAGAAAAAGCATTGATGATTCTTCTTTTGACCCTGATTGTGGTACTCTAGCAAGAGTTGGGTGGTTCAGAATAGTACTTGATGAGGCGCAGACAATTAAGAATCATAGAACGCAAGTGGCACGAGCCTGTTGCAGTCTTCGAGCCAAAATGAGGTGGTGCTTGTCTGGAACACCAATTCAAAATACGATTGATGATTTATATAGCTATTTTAGGTTTCTTAGATATGAACCTTATGCTGTGTACAAGTCATTTTACAATACCATCAAGCTTCAGATTACCAGAAATCCTCTTCATGGTTACAAGAAACTTCAAGCCGTTCTAAGGGCTATAATGCTGCGCCGCACTAAAGGTATCATCTCCCAGGAATTTAAAACCCTATCTTTGTAATTATTATTCTATGTTATCGTCTTATCCATAACGTACTCTGTTACGAGAGTACCTTTCAGTTTCGTGAAGTTGTTACCTGAGTTTAGTTTCGAGTCAACTGATCAATGAGATACCAATTATCTGTCGTCATTTGTTTATTTTTCGTTTTCATTTGAATATGATTGTTTCTGCTTGATGTTAGATTCTTTGCTCCTGTTTTGCCCTTGTGTAGGTGTGCTGCACTATGATTTCTGCTAATATATACAATGTTCTGCCATGTAGGAACATTGCTTGATGGGCAGCCCATAATTAATCTACCTCCAAAGAAACTTAATTTGAGCAAAGTGGACTTTTCAGTGGAGGAGCGGTCGTTCTACAGGAAGCTTGAAGCGGATTCACGTTCACAGTTTAAGGTTCTCCTATCTTTTCCTCTACAAAGTATCTGTTCATACTTGATTTACAATTGATGTGCATTTTTCTTGGAATAGACTAGGTCTATAACAACTTGTTGTTTTATAAATGTGACCTTTGTAGTTATAAAGCAGTTTCCTTGGAGAAACATGTTTCGGACTTCCTTTTTGTTTATTATCTCCGAATGAGAGAACAGAAACTCTTAGTTATACCCGATAAGATGATATTTTATTTGTCTCTGCAGAAGTATGCTGCTGCGGGGACTTTGAGTCAAAACTACGCAAATATTCTCTTGATGCTTCTGAGACTACGCCAAGCCTGTGACCACCCACAGCTTGTTAAAGGATATAACTCAGATCTTGTTGTAAAAATATCAGAGGAAGCAGTTAGAAGACTCCCTAGGGAGGCTCGAATCAACCTGATCAATTGCTTAGAGTCATCATCTGCCATTTGCTCTGCCTGCGATGTATATAGCTTATCCTTGATCACTTTTCTTTAGTTCTTATGTCCTTTCATGATTATCTTTTCTTTAAATTTGTTTCTCTTTATCTACAGGATCCACCAGAAAACCCTGTTGTTACGTTGTGTGGTCATGTCTTTTGCTATCAATGTGTCTCAGAATATATAACTGGGGATGAGAACATGTGCCCAGTACAGGGATGCAGACAACAACTTGGGCGTGATGTTGTTTTCTCGGAATCTTCCCTTAGAAATTGCATCACCAATGATTTGGGATGTAGTTCTTCCCATGATATAGGTCTCGATAATTCAGTTTTTCTTAAAAGCGAGTTTAGTTCATCAAAAATCAAAGCTGTCCTTAATATCCTGCATTCACTTGCCAAACATGGCAATCCAGACTCACCACAGCATGGACAAACATCTTCATCCTCACAGCCTTACGACGATGACGAGGTTACCATTGTAGAGCCAGTGAGTCTTCACTCAGCTTCACCTAGCCAGGCAATAAAGACGATAATATTCTCTCAATGGACTGGTATGCTTGACTTGGTTGAGCTAGCTTTTATTGAAAATGGTATAGAATTCAGAAGATTAGATGGCACAATGAGTTTAGCAGCCAGAGACAGAGCTGTAAAAGAATTCAGCAATGATCGAGATGTAAGTGATGTAACTATCTTAGATATGTTTTGTTAGAAACAATTTACTACTTATTTCTATGAACATGGAATGTTCATGGAATATCAACTCTGAAATTCTCTGAGAGTGCATAATTTTTAACAGGTAAAGGTGATGCTGATGTCTCTAAAAGCTGGAAACCTTGGGTTGAACATGGTAGCTGCATGTCATGTTATTCTCTTGGATCTTTGGTGGAATCCGACAACCGAAGATCAAGCTATTGATCGTGCACATCGTATTGGCCAAATGCGGCCAGTTACTGTAACTCGCATTACCATAAAAGATACCGTTGAGGATAGAATTTTGGGTCTTCAGGTATCCTTTAACTTCTATCAGCTCATCATGGTTTGGTTTTGGTTTCCCTTAGTTTCCTTTTCAGATTTAGCTCCATTGTAATTTTCTAGCCATATACCAAATAGAGTTCTGTTGTGGAATATGTGGGTCAAATATTTTTAAATAACTAGCATTTCATCTTCGTATTTTTTTATCAGGAAGATAAAAGGAAGATGGTTGCATCTGCTTTCGGTGAAGATCATGGTGGAAACTCTGCGACACGTCTAACAGTAGCCGATCTCAAATATCTATTTATGGTGTAGACTACTCATTGTATGCTCTACCCATAGCCTTCCAATCGCTGCTTGAAGTAGGTTGCTTAGTAGAATATATTGGTTATTATGCCTAGTTTTAATCAGGAAGAGACCTCTAGCTGCATTTGAAACTGAATTTCAATACTGTGGTTCTTCTAGGACTTTGTTATGGTTTTGTGAGGTTTGAAGCTAGACTAGGCATTTCTTTTGTGTTTTCAAGGGGCATCGATTGGAAATAGGCCATATGTACATAACTAAATCGGTTCATGGTATATATACCGCGTAGGAGTTTGACCCTAATTATAAAGGATCTGTTGGTGGATAATTAATACCTTTGGCAACTGATTCATCTTGTCAAGAGTCTGCTGTGTATTCTTGGCTCTGTTATATTATGTCACCCAAAACATTCCTTTACAGCTTTCAGGTTCATTTATGTTCTAGAAACACTAGTTGCATGCATCTATCTATGTATTGTGCTAATTTCTTCAGCATGAGGATGAGATGAGAGATCCACTGTATTGGCATGCTTGTTCCTTCATGGTGCACTGTTTGAAGCTGATGAGGATTGTTTTCCGTAATCAGATTAGAGAAGTGGACTTGGCATAGCTCTTACGGTTTCGGATTGAGATATACCTAGCAATCTAGAGGAAAATTATCTCTGATGAGATGCACTCATAGGATGGTTTAGATCAAATAAATGCAGAAGCCTTGAGACAGTTTAGGACAAAACTGAGCATTTTAGGTGGACGATTAGGGAAGGAACCAAATGTTGTTAAGTGATTGATTAGTGAGAAACCAGGTTTTATATACATATAGATATATAAATATATATACATATAAATATATAAATATATATATATATATATATACACAGTAGTACGAAAACATGAGTGGAAACTGCAAAGAAAGTGAAAGTTTGGTTCTGTATAACAAAGAGCTTTGGGCATTCAGATCATGAATGATTATTGTTATACAGTGGTTGAACTTTTTTGTTGATTAAATGTCCTGTGAAGGGGACAACATAGAAGGCAATGGGACCGCTTTCATGTATGACTTTTCTTTCTTTTTTCTTTGCCTTTTAGTCATTTCTCTTTTCCATTTTTCACCTCAGACTAGAGCCTTTTTATTTTATTATGTATAATTTTCACTAGAGGTTAATAATTTTTGGTTGGTATATTTATCACTGCACGTGCTTCTCGTCGGTTAGTGCTCTGCTCATTTTGATCTCTTACGCTTATATTTTTTCAGGTTACAGTGTGAAAGGAATTGACTGTGTTTGGTTAAAATTTCGAGGTATCCATCGGCTAAATCATTGTCATAAAAATGTCAAATTAATACAAGGGTACTGGCAAATTGGAAAGTACATTTCTGGGCCTTTTCATATATGAATCAACTAGAATTGGGTCCTCGGTTTCGAGTCTATTGTAGCTATCATGAAACCCACTTGAAGATATTTTTAGAAAATGAAAAGAAAAAAGAAAAGTTAATAATGGGACATTGAATCCATAATATCACGGAGAAGTAATGAATTGAAGAGGCATCGCTCAAGTGATTCGCGATTGTGACTAGAGATTATTAAGTTGCTTTAAATGATGTTTCATATCACTTTTTTATATCCTGCTTTTGTGGGTCTCTCATCCTCACGTACTCATATATTTACAACCTAAAGATTGTCACGAGATAATGTGTCCATCGGTCAGACACAGGCATGCCTCTTTCTTCAATCTGACCTCAAACATTTTTTAAAATTCAGATTATTACGTATTCAATTCACACTCATTATGTGAAGGGTTTTGATACTTTTACTATCAAATTTAGGTCTACAGAATTTTATGCTTTTATAGAGGAACAGTAAATGTTCATTACACTTGGGAAGTCAAGTGGTCTTGACAAACTTAGAAACATTGGGATGCTAATTAGTACTGTAATTACTAAGCAAAACTTGTTTACTCTTATGTGAACTTTGGTAAAAAGGTTCACTCCCCAATGTCCTCACTCCTCACGCTTGACCACAAAGTAATTATACAAAAATCTGCAATTTTCTAACCTTTTTTCTGTGTATTACTTTTTGACTTGGTGCTCTCTCTAAAAGTTTTTGTTTCACTCCATTTATATCATAATAATAGATTCCCCAAACCACATTCCAAAAACAAAACAAAACGAAAAGACAATATTGGTCAAAACATATGTACATTTTTGTTATCTCTAATATACTAATTAGTATTTATTAAAACTCAAACCAAACTAATAATTAAAGGAAAAAAAAGACAAATACATATATATATATATAGTTGGGAAAAAGAAGTTTTTATAGTTACTAGCTAAACAAAAATTGTAACTATCACTATATTAAAGACTAGCAAACATTGGGGCCAAAGCCAACAAAGCCATTGGCTCCATCGAAAGATACTTGAATCCCTTCTTGTTGTATATTCCCTATTATCGACAAACCCGACGGAGACGCCGCAAACGCAAAACAATACGTTCCTGAATCATCCACTGGCATCAGAAAATTCCTAGCCGGTAATGTCAAAACCGGACCTTCAGTGAAATAGAATGACACAGTCGGGACTCGAACCGATACAAAACCGGATAAGTCATAACACGTGTCGAATATAGATACGCCTGAAGCCCGAGGCAAATTTGCCGTCTGTGACTTAAATCCGTCGCGGAACGCAGCGTAAGCCGCCGTGGGAAGTCTTGTGACGGCGGTTCCAGTATCCATGACTACACCACCATCACCGGTTTCGGTGAGGTCAAAAATACCGTCCGGTAAAGGAATCCGGATGCCTCCAACACCAAGGCCCTTGAGCCCAACGTAGTAGAAACTTGGGGCCCGTGGGTTACGGACCAGAGGGACCCACGAGGCTCCAACTGGCAAAGCTTCACGCCCGAATACCAATGAACCGGTTGAGTCGGTGCCTCGACTCACTAGACAATAACCAAACGCACCACCGGTTTGACCGGTTAATTGACCCACAAACGACATTGAGCCGCCTCCAATACCCAATAACCCAGCGGCTCCGATGAACATTCCTCTGTTTCTGTGGCCACATCCCATGGCGACGTTACGAATCACCGTCTTAGCAAATGTTAGCGTTTCGAGAGCTAACACTCCCTTAGTGTAAGACCCATCTCCATACATGACCTCGTAACGACACCCACCGGATTGGCAGCCGGAGTTATCAATCCGGTCACAGACGGAAGAACCGCAAGAGACTCCGGTGTAAGAACCGGATTTAGCCGGGTCGAAAACCGGGTCGGATTGTTTGTAACAGAGCTTACAAGGCTGACATTGAACCCAAACCATATCGCTACCGGAATCAATCACCATGTACTGATCTCTCGGCGGACTTCCGACGCCTATTCTGACGAAATACTCGCCACTTCCTTGATCCATACCGGAAACAACATCGGAGCCAAAATCGTCGAGCTGGTATTTGGAATCGGGAAAAGGAAAAACTTTGCCAGAAATCTGACGATGAATAGCGGAGACTCTGTCAATGTCTCTACGCATACGAGCATGGAGACGGTGGCGGTGGTTACGGTAAGTAACAGAAGGGAATCTATCGCGGTGGAGAAGACGAAAAATGTAGGAGTTGGATGAAGAATCGGAGAAATGGGTGTCGTTGAAATCAGGAAGAGTTCGGGTAAGGGAGAGAGGAGGTTGTAAAACGTCGATAATCTGAAAATCAGGGAAGGAGAAGGAAGAAGAAGAGAAATGGAGATGGAGAAGGAAGAAGAAGAGAGGAAGGAGCATTGTTTACAACGCCACAAGCGGAACTAGATATCTAAGCGTTGAAGAAGGCACACACACACACTCACTTGTTCTCTGTCTCTCTCTTGTTGGATTTTGGGTTTTAATGTCAGAATGAGTGTTTTATTTTTGGTGTCTTCTTCTTCTTCTCAAATTTGGGATTATTTTTATTTTTTAGTATTCACACAAGAGAAGAGAGTCCGTTAAGTTGAGAGAGTTAGAGGCTTGTGACTTGTGAGTTGTGTGAGCGAGAGATAAATAGAGATTTATAAATTGCAACTGATGATGGGTCGGGTCCATATTTCCCTTATTACTGCTACGTATTACTATTAATTTATGGTTATTAAATTTGGCTGACGTGGAATATTTAGGAAGTGGGACCCACCGGAATTGCACATCGACATCCCTTCTCTCTTGTGCTCATCACCACACTCATCCCTACTTTCTTCAACTCTTGCTTTCTTTACTACTTTTTTGTTGATAAAACTCTTGCTACTTTACATTTTCTTCTCTAACTCTCCTCCATTCTAACTAAGATTTATAAACATGAGGTTTGTGAAAATGACAATTCGATGCTAACAAAGTTTTTAAACAAAAATATGTTTCTTAGTAAATTTTCCAATTTTCTACAAAAGATAAACTACTGTTGGGATTATCCTACCCGAGAAACCAACCTAAAACTATTTCGATGCAGCTGACCGATATCCTAAAAATTACTCAACTCACAAGCTTTTTAAAACTTAATCACTAAGTTCTTAGAAACTCGATTTACAGTTGAAATCCCTTTTATAATACAAGGGCTCACGACTTTGTTTCCTAGAAACACACAACTAACTACAAAATCTAATCGGATCTTTTATTGATAAGTCTTATCTTCAGATCTTGATAATTCTTGTCTTTGGTTTTAAATCGTCTCTTGATAAAGTCTTCATTTGAATTTCTTAATCGCTTCAAAAAACTTTAGCTCCCAGCTTCACATGCTTGTCATGTGATCCTCATTAGATCAGGTACTTGTGATTTGCACATGACTTTGATATGCTATAAGCAGCTTCAATATTCCCCTTTTTCATTTGGTGTGATGACTAAGTAAATGCACCTGTTCAAGAGCAGCCCTAACATCTATACAAAAACATATATGTGTTAGCTATCAATATGTTGTTATAAGCATATATGAAGATTACTTGATTAACCAAAAGAAACTGAGATCATTACAACTTGATAAAAGTTTGTAACTGAGTTTTCCTAAACAAGATAAACCATCAAATTTTTATTTTTGTTTCCTTAAAATGCCACAAGTCGGTAAAAAAGAAAAAGAGCAGACAATGCTCTCCCTCTCAATGTTCCTGATTTGAGTTTTGTTCCTGATCAGAGTCTTGTTCTCTCCATGCTTAGCATCACATAAAGTTAAAAACATAAACTTAATGTAAGACATATAAGTGAGAAAATACTTACCTTTGACTAGCGCTTCCTTACACAGATGCACGACCTCAGTGCCAAGAACCAGAATAGTTTCCAGCAGCTCCTTGTGAGAATATGAAGTCTGAGCCACACTTTGGAATTTGCCTTTCTATTTCTGATCCACAATCTTATGCGATCGAAATGGAGGAGAAGACATTGGGACCATACATTGACTGGCTAGCAATCGGGTGAGCAGAGAAGGATATGGTAAAAACAACTTTGATTTAGTTATGTTTTTGCTGCAGTGACACGTTTGATGTGGCAGATAATCACCTTCCCTATATTGAATGGTATGTATTTTGAAAATTTACACACTAAATGCATCTTTGTAGCACTCACTTATCCTTTATTAGAGGTTGTGAACACATTAAAGCAACAAATCTTGTAGAATTGAGCGTACAAAAGCTAAAGGTGGCATTTCTTTACCTGAGATAATCTCTTACGAATGCCTCCAATCACCAGCACTACAATGTCTTCATTGAGTATGCCATCTAACTTGAAAGGATCAGAGCGATCAAAAACATCTAGTGCACCAAGCAAATCATTGATCCTTGAGGCAGAAAGTGTATAGTTAGAGCCTCTTGAGAATACAGTCTTTTCACTTTCATGTTCCTTATACGACATATTAGCCCAGAGTTCCCATAACACTTCACATTTATAATCAATGATAGAATCAAAAAAACTTAGCAACCCAGCAGATTCTATCAGATTTTGCAAGACTAATTCAGCCTCATCAAATTCATAAGCATTTTCAACATTAAACCAATCACTCTCTGATGAATAAAGGCGATACATATCTAAAATGTTCTTGGAGGAGAAAATCAAAGAGTCGAAATTCGATGAGATACCCTTTTTCACTGAAGAACGAGACATCATCTCCAATTTCACAACCTTTTGAGTCTTTCGAGGGATTAGATTTGGCTCCTACTTTATTGTTTATTTGTTAGAACGAGATCTGAGCCTTGTTAGATCTGAGCCTTGCCTCTTCAAAATTTGGATCGTTTCGGATGAAGAAGACGAAGGTGTCATACCATGAGCTTTTGAAATATGATATGTTCTATGTACCTCGTCACATTCCTCGAAATGACCCAAGAATGGTGATTTCGGTCTCTTTGCTATTTCTTCAACATGAATCAGAATCATCAGTGGAGACATTCGAGGAACATGCAGTTAAGATGGTGCTTTTATGCCCAAGGGTTCAAAAAACACGATTCGCCTTTTGGTGTTGCTTATATAGGACACCATTGTTTCTAAATCATACCCTTAAAACGGAATTTTGAGAAAATATCCATTAATTGATCTTCGACTTGGCTTACAAAACTCTAATTTTGTTAGAGTTTCTTAGTGGAGAGAGAACTATACGAAGAAGTACTAGAAGCATTCAACTAATGAATGTATCTTGAAGTTCTCACTCTTGATTTGACTGACGATTCAGTTCCTTGTCTCGTGCCCAAAAATATATATTCTTAAAGGGCCTGCACAAATAAACAAGATCCATTTCCTTTTGTCTAATTCGTTCGATTTGATAGATTAATCTGCAACAAAGATAAAATCCGATGAGAATTCTATATTCATCATCAATATTCAACTTCAAAAGATACTTGTGAGTGATCCATAATTAAACCAAAACCACATGAACACTTGATAAGTCTTTAAATTTCCAAATTGCAACAAATAAACTAGACATTACCTTTGCCAAGATTAATTGTTCATAGGAAACTCAAGTTCTGCAACTGCCAAGCATATCCCCTATTCTTTGAGATGTACGATCAAGATTTAGATTTGATGGCTAGACTTTCACACTAGCATGCCTTTATCACAAATACTTTTCAAGGACTTGAGAATATCAAATAGATCAGGCAGTTGAAATTTTCTTTGGAGTGGTTTTTCTTGAATGCAAAGCACTTAATTTTAAGGCTTGAATGATTTAGATATTCGACCTAATCATGTGGCTGTTACAACATCTCAAGATTAGTACAATCAGCTTGTTGTTTGTCGAGGTACCTCTCTTGATTATTTGTTTTGGCAAGTCATCATTGGCACAATATTGCATTATGTGCACAAAGCAAAGATATCACTTGATTTCTCAACCTATGTTTTAGATATCTCACCAGTTTGTGGAAATATATTCACCATCCTTAACTCTTTAACTTCCTTTTCTTAACATTTAATATTCCAATTCAGATATCAACTTGTGATGATATGATAGACAGCTATTTTCCACTTATTCAATTAACCTTGGTATTTGTCTGTATTTTTTATTTGTTTGCTATCTTTTTCCAGAATCAAGTTCCTGCTTTTAATCAGCTTGACAGACACCTTAAAAACAAAATCAACAATCACAGATTCCAATCGATTTTTGTAATTAGACAAAACTATTGAAAGACAATGATTTAGCAAATAAATCAGCTAGTTGATATTGATTCTTTGCAATACATATGTCACTTTGATTATCACAATAAATAAGCAAAGGTTCATATGTCATACCATAATCAACAGACATATGTTTCATCCATAGAAGTTGAGTGCAACAACTTCCCAATACAATGTATTCTACTTCTGCAGTTAACAAAGAAACACAATTTTGTTTTTTGTTGAACCAGGCAATCAGATTGTTTCCCATGAAGTAACATCTTCCACTTGTACTTTTTCGTTCGTCGACACTTCTTGTCCAATCTTCATCACAGTAACTTGTCAAACTTGTGGTGGTATCCTTAGTGTAGAAGATTCCAAGATGTTGAGTTCTGTTCACATATTTAAAAATATGTTTTGCTGCTGTGAGGTGACTTTCCTTAGGATGTGTCTTACATCTCGCACATAATCCTACTGAGACATAGAGATCTGGATGACTTACTATCAATTACAATAATCCTCTAATCAGATTTCTGTAGGATGTAGCATCCACTGATTTTCCTGATTCATCTTTTGATAGCTTTTCATTTGACCCCATTATCAATAGTTGTTGATTGTTGATACTCTGATTCAAAATCACTAGTCTGATTCTCAGGACTTGTGACAAAATTTTGAAGCATCATCAAACACAACATTCATAGTTTCTTGAATGGTGGAGGCATGCTTGTTAAAGACCCTGAAAGTATTACTTGAACCTGAATATCCAAGAAAAAGTCCATCATCACTTCGAGAATCAAACTTTCCCAAATAGTCCTTATCATTGAGAATGTAACACACAAAGCTAAATACGTGAAAGTAATGGACTGTCAGAGTTTTTTCTTTCCATAATTTGTAGGATATTTTTGTAGCTCCTTTTCTGACATAAACTCTGTTGGTTGAAGGTAAACTTTCGTTGTCTCCAGATTCTTTGGACACGATACTGGAGTTTATAGCATTGACACTTCATGTGACCTTCTTTTTTGCAATACTAGTATTCCACATGGTTTTCCCACTTGAAACCACGAAAAAGTTTTCTGATCTCTCCATCCAAGTCTTGATCGCTGATGATGCATGTCGTTTCGGTAGTCATGATGAGCATTTTGTGTTTTTCCAGTAGTTATAGTATTGTTAGATACCTTGACAAATTTCATTTTTCTGATTCGACACCTATATAACCAAGACCATGATTCGTTTTATTTGTTCTTCCCACTACTAATAGATAATCCATATCCTTGGTCCCTTTTGACAGCATTTTAATCTGCTTCATTTGCTCATGTATTCGACTTTCGAGTTAAGCATTCTTCGCCTTCATATCTGCTAATTCTTTTTCAATCTTTTCAAGCAAGTCCAACGCGGCTTATTTTTCAGATTTCACCTTCTTGTTTTATTCTTGTGTTCCTACCAAGGATTTGACTAGCAACTTTAGTTGATCTTCATGAGTCATGTCCAATTTGTCTTCTGATTCTAATTCATTTTCATTATATATTTTTTCAAATACAAAAGCAATACTTTTTCCTTTGTTTGTCCCATCGTTCGGTGTGATCTGAAGCTCATAAGCTTTCATCCTACCAACAACTTGATCATATCTTATAGTGTCAGAGTTTTGAGACACCTCGAGAGCTGATTGATTACCATGAAATTTAGTTGGAAGACATCTTAAGAAATTTTTGACCAGCTTCTTGTCCTTGTACATTTTTCTCCAGATTAATGTTTTATGTGCTAGAGATGACAGTTTTATGTGCTGCGAATTGTCTATTTTGTCCTCAGGATCTAACACATGTAAACAAAACAAAGTTATGCGGCGAATTGGTCTAATTTCAATTGAAAATAACCATTCGATGCTAACAAAAGTTCTAAAACAAGAAATACGTTTTATTAGTAAATTTTCTTTTTTACAAAAGATAAATTACTGTTGAGATTATCCTACTCAAGAAACCAACCTAAAACTATTTCGATTTATCTAACCAATAACCTAAAAGTTACTCAACTCACAAGCTATCTAAAACTTAATCACTAAGCTCTTAGAAACTCGATTTACAATTGAGAATCCTTTTATAGGATAAGGGCTCACGAGTTTTTTTTCCTAAAAACTCGCAGTTATCTACAAAATCTAATCGGATATTTTATTGATAAGTCTTATCTTTGGCTTTTGATGATCATTATCTTCGGTTTTAAATATTCTCTTGATAAGATAGATATTTGTTTGAATCTCTTAACTGTTTTAGAAAACTTCACATCCACCCTTCGCATGCTTGTTATGTAATCTTCACTAAATCAGATACTTGTGATTTGCACGTGACTCATTGATTGCTATAAGGAGCTTCAGTTTGTATTTCCTTACATCAACTTCATAAAATACTTTTACCAACTATAAACTTTATAAAACCTTCGTTAATATAAAAATATATATTAAGAAAATTCAGAAGACCTTCAAAACATTAAAAAGAAAAAAAAAAGACCTTTAAAACTAAAAATATCTGAGACGGTGGAGTCTCGTGCGTTTGGTCTCAAATGCAATTGCAAACAAACACAATCTTACAAATCAGAAATCCCTACATGATTTATAGTTTAACTTTGGTTTGATCTTGTCACTCAATCACTTTGCATTAACTGTGATTTCAATGTAATATTTAAAATCTTAGTATCTTATACTTACAAAAATAACAATTCTTTTGTATTTGAACGTGAATATGTAAGTCATGAGGAAAGAACGGTAAAACATTTTTATAGATCTTTGGGTTTATTTACAAGAAACTCATGTACATAGTAGTGTTCTAATACTTGAAAACTTGGGATTCAATCAACTGGTGTTGACAATAAGACACAAATATCTTTTGTTTGAAAAGTTTGAGAGATAGTGTGAGAGAGATATATACTAAATAAGATTTTGTATTCTACTTTAGTTACAAGATATATCATTGGAATTTTTATATCAAATAATGAACAGTACTAAATGTTTTTAGAAAAAAAACACAGATGACAAATATCTTTATTTGTGTTCTCAAACTTTGAAATTTATTTGTTAAAACCAAAGGGTGATTTACTCAAATAGTATGGAATTATAGGTAAATGATTCAAATAGTGTGGAATTATCATTAATTACTCAAATACTTTTATTTTTTTAATTGTCATTTTGCCCTTTTCGGATTTGTAAACAAAAAAATTATTTACGAAAATGCCATTAATCAAAAGTGGCACGTCAGCACGAAATTCGCGTAGGTCTGCCACGAAGATCTACCAAAGGTC
>OVBA01004094.1:0-24906 GCA_900406435.1 Lepidium aucheri | reverse complement strand
AAAGGTTAGTTTTTGTATTTGATTTGAAATTTTGGGTTATATTTGCCATTATCCCTAAAGTCATTATCAAATCCAAACAAAAGATTTATTTTTAAACTAACAAAAATCAAATCTTTATTGGTTAAAGATTTTTTTAAAAACCATTGAAAATCAAATTTTATTTGATTAGAGATTTCATTTTAAACCAATAATAATAAAAAAACAACAAAAACATGCGATTCTCTCTAAGAAGTGCGATTCACTTTATTTCGATCACGTCGGTTACATCGACAGTTATACACGCCGGCATCATTCTCCATGATCTCCCCCCTCTCCCGGCGGTTACGGCCACGTTTCCTATTAAGATTCGTGATGACAATTCCTCCTTACAGGAGAGACCTGATTTTTCTCTGCATCCAATTCTCCACTTTGACCAAAATCTTCTCTTCTTCTTCATCCTTTCCAATCACTGTTTCATACGGTTTTGGTTATTTCTTCTTCTCATGGCCGGCAATCTCCGACAATCTTTACAAGATCTCGATCTCGGAATCGATGATGCTCCATTTGCTTTGCCAACTGAAATTACGGACCAAGCTTTGGCCGTTAACCGTTACATCATCATCGGCCGACCGACCATACCACGCCAGCAAAACATCCGTTCGATAATCGCTGTTATGCCACAAATTTGGCGCATGGCGAGACAGATTCAAGGTCGAACTATGGCAGGTGGATGCTATCAATTTCTCTTCCCCACGGAGGAAATGATGGAGACGGTTCTTTGTAGCGGTCCGTGGGCCTTCGCGGACAGGATGCTCATCTTACAACGTTGGACTCCGACTATGTCGCCTCAGTTACTCAACCTCATACCATTCTGGGTACAAATCCGTGGAATACCTCTTCAATTCATCTCTCAAAATGTAATTAGTCACATTGGAAGAGCAATGGGTCATCTTCTCGACATCGACTTCTCCGCAGAGGCAGCTAGAAGAGTCGAATTTATACGAGTCTGCTTAAACTGGGATGTTGCTCTGCCTCTTCGTTTTCAACACTATTTTCAATTCACACCTGGCACAAATACTC
The DNA here is from genome assembly GCA_900406435.1 of Lepidium aucheri. Lineage (NCBI taxonomy): Eukaryota > Viridiplantae > Streptophyta > Magnoliopsida > Brassicales > Brassicaceae > Lepidium > Lepidium aucheri. The sequence goes on along the minus strand of OVBA01004094.1, from coordinate 23,847 downwards.
TACTCACATTCCGGTATGAAAGACTAAGGGATTTTTGTGAGGCTTGTGGCATGTTAACACATGACACAGGTCGATGTTTAATGGTGAATGGCGGCTCCAACAACTCTTCAAGTAATGACGACAATGATGGTGGTAGTTCTCCACCAAACCTGGATAATTCTGGAGTCCAAATCCAAGAAATCGAATCTGATCCAGAGGAAGGAGAAGATGTTCATGCGGCAGGTATTAATGGTAATGCACCAACGACAAACGGCTTTCTTGATGCTGAAGACACCATCACGGAATCACAAAACTCTGACTCCTATTATGGAAACGTGCAAGTCATAATGATTGAACCATCGATGATGTCTAACAACGGGATTCGCGAGCAGAGGAAACAAAAACATGAGGCGGACGATATCGAAGTTGGAACTTCTACTTCTACTACACGAAGCGGTGAGGCTAGGGATGGTGCTTCTACAAGTGTTGTCCACATCAACAAGATTCAAGGTTTGGTGGTTCCTAAACCACCCAATCCGCCATGATTATAACCGCTTGTAACTGTCAAGGTCTAGGCAATGACTTGACAGTTCGGCGCCTTAAGGAGATATATCGCAAATATCTCTCGGACATCATTTGCCTCTCTGAAACCAAGCAATCGGATGATATGATTCGAGATTTTGAGTTTCCTTAGGTTATGAAAACTATGTATCCGTACCTCCACGTGGTATAAGTGGAGGTTTAGTTGTGTTTTGGAAGAAATCGTTGGTGATTTCAGTTGTTTTGCTTTCTTCAAATTTGATCGATCTTTTAATTAATTTTAATGGACTTTCCTTCTATTTGTCCTTTATGTTTGGACCGCCAATACCAAGCAATCGGAAACATCTTTGGGAACGTCTACAACGAATCTCAGTAAATAGACATGACCCATGGTTGATAACTGGTGATTTCAATGAAATCCGAGACAATGGCAAAAAACATGGAGGACCACCACGTCCTCTTAGTAGCTTCACCAATTTTCGTCGCATGCTCAATGTGTGCGGATTTCAAGATTTGCAACATATTGGTGGCCGATTTAGTTAGACAGGACAAAGACATTCACACAGAGTCTGGTGTTGTCTTGATAAAGTAATGGCAAACACGAATTGGCTCAATTTATTTCCTGCTGCAGTGGTTGAGTTCTTACCATTTGAAGGGTCTGACCATAGACCATTAATTATTAATTTCTCACACACAAATGAATCTCGGCGAGGCTGGTTCCGTTATGATAAACGCATGTTTCCAAAAGAAGGTTTTAAAGATTCGGTTATACAAGCATGGAGAAGGCCAGGCCACACATCTGGCATAGATACTCGGATACAAGCATGTAGGAGATCAATTTCTCTTTGGAAGAAAAATAACCGAACAACAGCATCACAGAAAATACAAGATTTGAAGATTACCTTAAATAATGCCTTATCCCAAGGCTCCATGAATGCGGTTCAATTACGTGATCTACAATCAGAACTTAATGCAACTTACAAAGAAGATGAACAGTATTGGCATCTCCGTAGCCGAATCAAGTGGATTAAAGAAGGGGATCGTAATACTAAGTTTTTTAGTTCTGCTACAAAACAAAGACTAGCGAGGAATAGAATACTAGCCATAGAAGATACAAATGGACAAATCAGTCGGGGTGATCAAGACATTGGCAGAACTGCTTGTAGATATTTTACCGATCTTTTCCACAGCTCACGTTCACCTACTCGAAACTATGCTGGCATTTTTTCCAATTTTTGGCCAAGAGTGTCATCAGAAATGAACACTTTGCTAACTAAACCAATTTCAGATGATGAAATCACAACAACGGTGTTTGGAATTGGAGCTGATAGAGCCCCTGGACCCGACAGCTTTTCTGGCGCATTTTACCAACAATTCTGGACAGAAATTAAAGCTGACCTCTGCCGGGAGATTCAGACATTTTTTAGTACATCAAGCTTGCAACAAGATACTAATCAGAGTCACATTTGTCTACTTCCAAAAACAGATTCTCCAAGCTCGATGAGTGATTTTCGACCAATAGCGTTATGCAATGTGCGTTATAAGAGAATTTCCAAGATTATGGTTAATCGTCTGAAGCCGCATCTAACAAGTTTGATAAGTCCAGGACAAGCTGCCTTCATTCTCAGAAGAAATATTTTGGACAATGTGATGATAGCACAAGAAATACTTCATTCTCTCAAATCACGAAAGCATTGGGCTAAATCTTATATGGCGGTAAAAACAGATATCTCAAAAGCTTATGTTCGACTGGAATGGTCATTTATTCACAAGACGTTACAACATTTGGGGTTCTCAGAAACATGGACTAAATGGATCATGTCATGTTTGGAGTCAGTTACCTTCTCAGTGCTAATCAATGGTTCACCGCATGGTATGATAACTCCATCCAGAGGTATCAGACAAGGTGATCCCCTTTCGTCTTATATCTTTATACTTTGTGGAGAAGTTTTTAGCCATTTATTACATGAAGCTTCATGGGAACAAAGACTTAAAGGTATACAAATAAGTCAGGGAGGCCCAACTATCAACCATCTAGTATTTGCAGATGATGCTTTATTTTTTTGTCATGCGCATCCACGATCATGTGCGGCAATCAAATCCATTTTGAATCAATACGAAGAGGCCTCAGGACATGCAGTGAACTTAAGGAAATCGGCAATAACATTTGGTAGTAAAGTTCATCATCGGATGAAAACCCGCTTACGATGCATCCTAAATATTCACAATGATGGAGGATTAGGTACTTATCTTGGACTTCCTGATCTCGTTAGTTGTAAAAAGAATTAGTTATTCTAATATATAGTTCAGAAGGTGGAGCAGCGCACTCAAAGTTGGAAGTTTAGGTTCTTATCGGACGCAAGCAAAGAAATTTTGCTAAAGACAGTAGCCATGGCACTTCCGGTATATATGATGAATTGTTTCAAATTACCAAAAGGAATTTGTGATGAGATAAACCGCATTCTCGCCAAATTTTGGTGGTAAAAAGGGACAAATAGAGCTGGATTACATTATGTATCCTGGAAACGTTTGAGTTTACCAAAAAAGGAAGGAGGAATGGGTTTCCGTGACATTACACAATTTAATACAGCACTTCTTGGAAAACAAGTATGGCACATATGTTCTAACCCAGGGAGCTTGGCAGCAAGAGTCTTAAAAAGTCGCTATTACCCAACAACAAAAATAATGGAAGCTTCAGAGGGAACTAAACCTTCCTATCTATGGCGTTCACTTCTCGCTGGGAGGGACCTAATAAAAAAAGGGTTATATTGCCTAGTCGGTAATGGAACACATATACGAGCTTTTAAGGATCCGTGGTTACCATTGAACCCACCTCGGCCGCCTCGTAGTCGAATCACTAATCCAAGTACTACCGAACGAGTATCAGAACTTTTAAAACCAAACAGTCGAGAATGGGATCTTCTAAAATTACAAGAAAATTTTTCTCCTGAAGATGTTCCAGAAATCATAAAGATTCGTATATCACAGCATTCACCACAAGATCGCATTGGCTGGTATTATACTAAGGATGGGAATTATACGGTAAAATCAGGTTATTGGCTTGCCACTCATACTGCTGATTCAAATATATGACCACCATCAAGTTCCAGAGAATTAAAACAAATCATATGGAAGTTGAAGACTGCACCAAAACTTCAACATTTTCTATGGCGCCTAATATCAGGTGCAATTGCTGTAAATACGATTTTACAATCAAAGAATATCATATCAAATGCACAATGCCGTCGATGTTGTACAATGGATGAATCTCCAAATCACCTTTTCTTCACTTGTAACTATGCACAAGCCGTTTGGAGAGGAATCAATATGGGTAACAGAGATCTTGCAAATCCGGGAATATCTTTTGAAATGAAGATTACAAGGCTATTAGACTTTGTGCAGTCTCCAGGCATATCATCATATTTAAACCAATTACCTCTCTGGACATTATGGCGTATATGGAAAGTAGGAATTTGCTTATGTATCAACGGAAACATCATTCTTGGCATAGAACTATCCGGGAAATCAATCGGGATGTCTGGGAATGGGCAATTATTACAACAACAGAACAAACTGACTCTGTGAATACTCCACAACAAGTAACACAACAGTATTGGACAAGACCAAGACACAGCTTTATCAAGTGTAATTACGATGGTAGTTTCACTATAAATCTGACTGTTTCAAAAGCAGCATGGATTCTACGTAATCATAATGGTACATTTATTGAAGCTCGAAGTAAAATTAGAAATCATTGTTCATCACCATTATTAGAAGCTGAGTTACAAGCTCTAGTAATTGCCATGCAACAAACATGGATAAAAGGTCATCGTCAAGTTATTTTTGAAGGTGACTGTCAGACACTGTTTCACATCGTACAAGGCAAGCAAACACATTTCCATCTATATAAGTGGTTACAAGAAATCCTGTATTGGAAAAGCAAGTTCAATAGCGTCCAATTTACTTGGGTTCGAAGGCAATGCAACCGAGCTGCTGATGCACTATCTCGTTTCCATAGAACTGATGAAATGTTTTGTTTATACACACTAATTCCTAGATATATAACTTCGATCCTCAATGAGGATTACAATCTTTCAAATTAATAAAGGCGATCGATGATGTTAAAAATAAAATAAAAAAACCAACAATAATAAATTCTTAATTGGTTAAGGTTTTTTTTTTTAACAAACAAAATTCAAATCTTAATTAGTACAAAATTCTTTTTTAAATAACAAAAATCAAACCTTAATTGGTTGAAGTTTCCTTTTTAATTGTGTGTTTTTATTGAAATCCAATAAAAACAAATAATTTGTTTTTAAATATAATTTTTTATAGACAAAAAGATAAATTAATTTGTTTAAATAAATTAACCAATCAAAACAAATTTAGGGGCTTTAAATCTAATTATTAAATTAAATATAAGGTATTTTATTAATTATTGAATTAATATTATTATCCTAATTCAACAAACGAAATCTGTTTAATTAAGGATCTTATCATTATCTTAACTAACTTACTTGTTAAAATATCTATAACTAACAAAATCAAATTAAGGTTCAAAAATATAACCAATCAAATTAAGGTTCAAAAAAGTAACCAAATCATAAACATAATCTTTATTAACAAAATAAAAAAAATTATTGCTACAAAGAGAGAAAGATAAGACCAAATCATGTGACAAATTATCAAAACAAATGTTACTCACACAAATTAATTAGTTAAAATAAATTGACCAATCAAAAAATCTAAAATTTAAAATCACTATTATTTTATTATAACGATATGGAAAATTTTATTGTTATGATTTATTATAAAAGAGATATAAGTTAAAAATCTTTTTATATTAGAAATAAAACAAATTGGTAATATTATGTAGATAAAGATATTATTAAGAATTAGTTTAAAAATTTTATCAAATATTATCAAAAATTTAACATTACAATTTTATTATATATAGAGATTTGGATTAGGAATATCTCAATATAATATTTTTGTTGTTTTTTATTGCGTTGAGAAATAATATTTAAATTAAATTTCTTATTAAAATCCAAAAAAAATATTTGTTAAAACAAACAAAATTACACTCCCTCTGTTTCATAATATAAGTTGTTTTAGAGAAACTTTTTTATTTCAAAATATAAGTTGTTTTACAAAACCAAGACAAAAAGTAGATTAAAAGTTACAACAAACTATATTTTTATTTTGTAAAATCATTTTTCTTTCCTTTTCTTGAATTAAATGTTGAGATAAAATGATGAATTTTTTGTCGAGAATATAAAAAATAAATAATTTCTTAATATGTGTGCATTAAAACAAAACAACTTATATTATGAAACAGAAAGAGTATTAAGGTTCTTATCAAAATCTCAACAAATGATTTTATTTTAAAAAAATAATGAAAATCAAATCTTTATTGGTTAAAGATTTCCTTTTTAAACCAGCAAAAATCAAAATTTAATTGCTCTTTCTAAACAACCAGAAATCAAATCTTAATTGGTTAAAATTTTATTTTTAACAAACAAAATTCAAATCTTAATTGGTTAGAGATTTTTTTAAACCAACAAAAATCAAATCTTACATGGTTAAATTTTTCTTTTTAATTGTATGTTTTTATTGAAATCGAATCAAAAGATATAATTAGTTTTTAAAAATAATCTGATCTAAACAAAAAGATAAATTAATGAATTTAAACAAATTGACCAATCAAAAAAATCAAGAGATTTAAAAACTTTATTATATTATTACATAGATACAAAAACGTTATTGCGCCAATTTTATTGTAATAAAGATACCNGGTTAAATTTTTCTTTTTAATTGTATGTTTTTATTGAAATCGAATCAAAAGATATAATTAGTTTTTAAAAATAATCTGATCTAAACAAAAAGATAAATTAATGAATTTAAACAAATTGACCAATCAAAAAAATCAAGAGATTTAAAAACTTTATTATATTATTACATAGATACAAAAACGTTATTGCGCCAATTTTATTGTAATAAAGATACCATTTAATTAGAAATTATTTTAAATTATTATAAAAGCATTCACATGAATAAATTATTAATAACATACCTTAAAATCACAAAGAACTATATCAATCGTTTGACCATACCTTCCAGAGGTCTAGGATTTTGACTTTAATCCTCCAAGTTTCTTTGCTAAGTTTTAACGAAAAAATTTCAGAGAAAGACATGATGAATAAACAATAATTAAGAGAAAAAGGTGTCAATTTCATTGGTGTTATTAAATTTGTCCCGAGATTTCTCTTATATAAATTTCGATTAAATTTATATTTTGTTAGGATTAGGAATATCTTTTGTTTAATTTTCTCTATATATAAAGTATTTAGTTAATTATTGAACTAATGCTCTTATCATAATTTAACATACAAAATCTGTTTAATTAAGGATCTTATCATAATCTTAACAAACTTATTTTCTTGTAAAAACTTAGAAAAAATGTGCCTGATTTAAAATTCGACCAATCAAATCAAATCAATTAAAATTTATTGCCACCAAAAAATAAAGATACAACCGATTCAGTGGATAAATTATCTAAACAAATTTTATTCAGACAAAGTAATTATCTAATACAAATCGACCAATTATAGATTTTAAATCTTTATTATATTATTATAAATTATATAGATAATTCAACGCTATGATTTTATTATAATAGAGATTAGTTGTATTAGTTAAGTGAAAGAAAAAACGTTTGACCTATTTGACAGTTAGATCCCGGTCGTAAGCACCGCCCCCTGCCTTTCCCAAGCCTGTACTCAATCTGTCCTGATGGCATATACAAAAGCCAAAGTTTTGTTTGGGTGACAAAATACTGTTTTGTGGGAAGCGTTTTCTCCGACCCTTGTGAAGTTAGAACGGTCAATACCAACACTAATCACAAGCCAAAGGGTCTTTTGACAAGAGCAACTTCTCATGTTTATCATAAGACACCGCTCTCTCTTATTATTCTTTTCATATATCAAACAAGATATATATATTCACATTGATTAATTTGTTATTTGTAAACTATGAGATATGTATTGATTAATTATAAGAAATAATAATGTTTTAAAAAGATTAAAAAATGGTCAACTATGAGGATCATGGTATAGTATAATTTGTTCGTCGGTTGCGTTCCCGACCTAACTCATAAACTCACCAACCCCACTTTTTTCCCTTTTTCTTGTTTTTATCCTCCGATCAAACCAACAATCATAACTACTCCCTTTCATATTTTCCCCAACACATAAGAAATGGCAACCATTTCGAATCTCGCTAATCTTACTCGCGCTACTTGTATCGACCCCAAGTCGTCTTCTTCTTCTTCTCTCTTACCTAGATCCTTTGTTAATCTCCGCGGTTTGAACGCCAAGCTTTCCTCTTCTCAGCTTTCCCTTCGTTATTATCAACAATCAAAACCTTCCCTTTTGTAAGTTTATATCTATTCATTTGTGCATGTGTTTTGTGCCTCTATTCTCTGTTTCTCGTTGTGGGGTTTCTCCGAAGATGGGTCTTTTTAGCTGGAAACGAACCTCGCATCTCATGTTGTTGATTTATATACTCGAAGTAACTTTTTTATAGGATGGATTAAGAAACCCAACTATATGTTTGACACGATGATGTTGCCTTGACAAACAACTATTTTCTCTTTTCTCTTTGTTGGTAAAAATCGGATTTTGATGATGATTGTTTCCCGTTTCCTTAATTTTTGCAGTGTGAGGTGTTCAGTCTCTGGAGGTAATGGAAGTTCTGTAAAGAAAACGACTCTTCATGATCTATACGAGAAGGAAGGTCAGAGTCCTTGGTATGATAATCTCTGCCGTCCAGTTACTGATCTTCTCCCGTTGATTGCTCGTGGCGTTAGAGGCGTTACTAGTAACCCTGCGGTAATTCTATCATCCCTGTGTGTTTTGGCTATGATTTATTCTCTGTGCTTGTTCTTTTGTCTTACTTTTTCACTTTTTATAATCTTTTGCAGATCTTCCAGAAAGCCATATCCACTTCAAATGCTTATAATGATCAGTTCAGGTACACCTTTTAGTAAATGGATGCATTTTTTTGTTCCGTCTTGATTTCTGGTTGTTAACAAAAGTACATGTTAATGCAACTTTAGCATTCTTGTCTTTGTGTAAATTTGGCTGATTCGTTAATGGTATATCACTGACAGAAACTTGTTTCATTTTTTTTCCTATCTTGATTTTGCATATGATACACTATTAGGACACTTGTGGAATCAGGAAAGGACATTGAAAGCGCGTATTGGGAACTTGTGGTGAAGGACATTCAGGATGCTTGCAAACTTTTTGAGCCAATCTATGACCAGACAGATGGTGCAGATGGCTATGTCTCTGTCGAAGTTTCGCCTAGGCTTGCTGATGATACCAATGGGACTGTTGAAGCTGCTAAATATCTTCACAAGGTTGTGAACTGTCGTAATGTCTACATTAAGATTCCTGCTACTGCTCCATGTATTCCTTCCATCAGGGATGTCATTGCATCCGGAATAAGTGTCAATGTCACGGTAAGGTTTCTTAAAGTGTATCAGGATTCATGTTTTGATTGCAAGTGTTAAAGAAGTTCAAAGTAAAATGAGCTATAATTTTTCTAATTTGTGTAGAGTGTTATATGTGCTAGATCACTGGATTTCTTGGGCGGCTTTAGACCTGAAACTAGATTAGTTTGAGGGCATTGAATGATATTGCTTATACTTATGCACTTGCGTTTTCTAAACCTTTTCTCATTTTCTCTGTTGTGTTTCAGCTTATATTCTCGATTGCGAGATATGAAGCAGTGATTGATGCATATTTGGATGGCCTTGAGGCGTCTGGACTTGATGACCTCTCAAGAGTTACCAGTGTTGCATCCTTCTTTGTCAGTCGGGTGGATACTCTCATGGACAAGATGCTTGAGCAAATTGGTACCCCAGAAGCCCTCAATCTCCGTGGCAAGGTAAAAGCTTGTTTCATTGCTGAGAAGCTTGCACGATTACTGTGAATCAAGTATGAGTTTATGAAATAGGATATGCAACTCTTGCAGGCGGCTGTGGCTCAAGCTGCATTAGCATACAAGCTGTACCAGAAAAAATTCTCAGGTCCAAGATGGGAAGCTCTGGTGAAGAAAGGTGCCAAGAAGCAGAGACTTCTATGGGCATCGACGAGTGTTAAGAACCCAGCTTACTCCGACACCTTATATGTTGCTCCTCTAATTGGACCTGACACTGTAAGTCATCTTTTTGTTCTGTCCCATGTTTTCACTGCCTAATATCTTATATTAGTCTATTCAGAAAGGCTGTAGTAACGGCCTTGGAAATATAGTCCTAGACTCTGGCTTCTTTGGACAACACACATTTATTTGTTTCTTTTGTGGTTGCGATATTAGGTGTCAACCATGCCGGATCAAGCCCTGGAAGCATTCGCAGATCATGGAATCGTGAAGAGGACAATCGATGCAAATGTGTCAGAGGCTGAAGGTATTTACAGTGCACTAGAGAAACTGGGTATAGACTGGAACAAAGTGGGAGAACAGTTGGAAGAAGAAGGAGTAGATTCGTTCAAGAAGAGTTTCGAGAGTCTGCTTGGTACATTGCAAGAAAAAGCCAACACTCTCAAACTAGCCAGCCATTGAGGATAAAAGCTTCTGAGAGTAATCATTTTATCTTGTTTTGGTGGGTAATGAAATAAAAGAAGAAACTTCGGCCTTTGTTAAACACCACGCTTTCTAAAGTTCGTTGTAATGGCTTTTGCTTGATATTCCTTCACTCACATTATGTTTCTATTTTCTTTGTTCAAAGGATATTTTACAATATTTACATTTAGTTTACTTACATTTTCACTAAAACAAAATTGACGAGTAAATTTTCTTACCGAAAAAAAGCTCGCTGAATTTGGAAACGTAAATTATACTAGTATGTAATTTCAAAGCCTAGAGAGGTCTCTTCTCAAAAGAAAAAGAGAAGAACGAAAAAAAAGCTGAGGCTTTTATCTCTCATCTCTCTTTATTCGTCGATATACCAAAATTTGTGAAGAATGGCGTCGATTTTAACCTTTGGCTATCTCCCGCTCTCTTCGCCTCAAGCCACAGCGTTCACCAGAACTTCCTCTATCACCGTACTCCATCTCACTATTTCTTCCTCTTCTTCTCCTTCCATCACTCACTGAAATATCTCATTTTGATCCTCAGATATGTCGGACGATTGTGGCTGCTCGATTACCCCACCAATCAGACCACTTCTCTCCTCCTCCTTCCAGTTCGTTTTCTGCAATATAAATTCTTTTTTTTTTCTGCCGATATTCTCTATTGTCTAAAGAGTGGGTTTGAAGTGTAATTTGTATTAAAAACAGGTGGGAATTGTAGCTGCAGTCATAATTCTGGAGAGTTTGATCGTAGAAAATTGTTGGTTTCTTCTGTTGGCTTGTTGATTGGAGCTTTGGTATACGATGCTAAAGATGGAGACTTTGCAGCAGCTTCCGAATTCGCTGACAGTAAGAATTTCAAACTTTTTTTGAGGGCACAGACTCTTTTCTTACGGTTTACATTTTCCGTTGAGTAGAGGTCCTTTGTGCGTTTCTGAAGCATAAAATTAAACTAAAGTTATTAGCATTTGTTATTTGGAATGCTGCTTGATTGCTCTGACTTTGTTCACTGTTAGGCAAAACTTATCTTTGGTTAGTCAACAGTTTATTGATCTCTTCATGGTCATTGTTGGAATCATCGATTATCTCTTTCTTTGTTCTTTCTTTTTTTTTGTATCTTCTTCACTCACAGTGCCAGCGCTTAGAGGGAAAGATTATGGCAAATCAAAAATGAAGTATCCAGACTATACAGAAACACAATCTGGTCTTCAGTATAAGGTTATCTTCGTTATTGCCATATTTTGAACCTTTTGATAGTTTAGAGTCTTTAGACGATGCGGTAATCTGTTCACATCTTTAACTTGGAGACCTTGAGATGAGTATAGGATTTGCGAGTAGGAACTGGGCCAACACCAAAGAAGGGAGAAAAAGTTGTGGTAAGGAACTTCTTGCATATTATGGTTTGTATCTTTTGGCTCGATTTTAGAACGAAGTATGCCATATAGGAGAATTTATTTGTAGTTATGAAAAAATATTGAGCTCTGTATGTCAGGTTGACTGGGATGGTTACACAATAGGTTACTATGGTCGTATATTTGAAGCTCGCAATAAAACAAAAGGTGGTTCGTTTGAGGTACAATTACGAACATGTTTCGGCTCTTGTTGGGTTTCAGTAGCAACAAGTCCTTACCCTGTGTGTTCTTATCGTGAATCTGTAAGGGGGACGATAAAGAATTTTTCAAATTTACATTGGGGTCCAATGAGGTAGGAGAAATTCTAAGTTATTCAACTTATTATTTTGGTTTAACTGGTTTATAGAATGGATTCTATTGCTAAGGGTATGAATATTGGATGCTGCATGACTTTGGTGTTCCAGGTGATACCTGCTTTTGAGGAAGCTGTCTCTGGGATGGCTCTAGGTGGTATCAGAAGGTTTGGCTTCTTTATAATATCTCCCACTCTAAACATCCTTTGTATGCTTCTCATTTGGAAAGTTCATATAGTAGACAAGAACTTACTTCCCTGAATCTTGATTCTCTTTCATAACTATAAGCTCGGTATTGCAGGATAATTGTACCACCAGAACTAGGATACCCGGAAAATGATTACAACAAGAGTGGGCCGAGGCCGATGACTTTCTCTGTGAGCCTTTTGTTTGTTTTATGTATACATGTGTAGTACGAAAGACATACTTTTCTAATGTCCTAAACCATGTTGCGCAGGGACAACGTGCGTTAGATTTTGTGCTGAAGAACCAAGGGCTCATAGACAAGACACTTCTCTTTGATGTTGAACTCCTCAAAATTGTACCCAATTGATGTATTATCAAAACAGTCTACAACACTCACGTATATACATATATATATATATACACTTTCATCGGCACAGTTGTGTAAATTGAGCTCGGTTGTTTATATAATGTCCAGTCAGCCTTCCGTGCAAGTCTTATGTCAGGACTTGTGTAAAGAAGTGGTAGCTTTCTTAATTTGTTTCATTTGTAAATATTGCTTTTTCCCATTGCAATAGCCTTTAATAAATAGGGTTTAAAATATAACTCCTACTGTAACTTTAGTAATTATTACATTTCAAAAGAATTTAAATATCAACTAACACAAACCAGTGTGACTTTTGTCAGATTGCAGCCAATGTTGTTCAATGTCAGTCATCATTAATGGAGGCAAGGAAAAAAAAAAAACAAATCGTAGAAGTCCTTCAACTAAGATTTATGTCATTCAAGTACCAAACCGAGTCGATGGTTGTCAAAAAGAAGGCACATAAATATGACTGTATAAAATCAAAAACAAGACTTTTCTGTTGAACGTTTAAACTGTGGACATCATGGAACTCCCCCCACGTGCAATAAATGCAAAGTCTATCTCTAACACTCACCGGCTAGTTCCGTCTATTTAATTCCATCTTTCCCATTTTAAGCTACTGCATTTATACATTTCTCTAACCAATCCTCTTACATCATTTTCTCCTTTCAGATTTTGATATGTTTGGATCAAGTATTCCATGTATACTCTGCAGTGACTCCAAAGATTCCAAGTTTTGATATGGCTTTATGAGAAGATATTGATTATGGGTGTTTCAGAGATCAAGTCCCCGGGGAGTGTCCCCCAGACGCCGGGAGGTTCTTCGAGCTCGTCTGTTCATCAGAGGAAGCAGCTGAGTGTGTTTTTTATAGAATCAGATAACAGACGTCTTGCTCTTGGCCGTGGCTATACTGGAGGAACCACTCCGGTTAACATCCATGGCAAACCCATCTCCAATCTTTCCAAAACTGGTGGTTGGATCGCAGCTCTCTTCATTTTCGGTAACTTTCTTTTGTAGTACGTCCCAAGATGATATCAATAGTTTTACAACGTACTTGCAGCTTGATTAGTTTTGGTGGTATGGATGCAAAAATGTTAGGAAATGAAATGGCAGAGAGAATGGCGTATTTCGGACTATCAGTGAACATGGTGGCGTTCATGTTCTACATAATGCATAGGCCTTTTGAGAGTTCATCAAACGCTGTCAACAACTTCCTCGGCATCTCTCAAGCCTCCTCTGTTCTCGGTGGCTTCTTAGCCGATGCTTACTTGGGTCGTTACTGGACTATTGCCATTTTCACTACAATGTATCTTCTTGTAAGTTATTTGCTTTTGGTTTCCAATTTTCCATACCCAATCTAAACACGTAATTTTTGTGTGAGAAGGGGTTAATAGGAATAACGCTGGGGGCAAGCCTGAAGATGTTCATACCAGATCAGAGCAACTGTGACCAGATATCATTGCTCTTAGGGAATTGTGAAGCAGCCAACTCTTGGCAAATGCTTTATCTCTATACGGTTCTCTACATAACTGGATTCGGAGCTGCTGGTATTAGGCCGTGCGTTTCTTCATTTGGTGCAGACCAGTTCGATGAGAAGAGCAAAGATTATAAGACACACTTAGACCGTTTCTTCAACTTCTTCTATCTGTCGGTCACTTTAGGCGCAATCATTGCTTTCACTTTGGTGGTGTATGTTCAAATGGAACATGGTTGGGGTATGGCCTTTGGCACATTGGCAATAGCTATGGCCATTTCTAATGCTCTGTTCTTTGCTGGTACACCTCTTTATCGGCATAGGTTGCCTGGTGGTAGTCCCTTGACAAGGGTCGCTCAGGTCTTAGCTGCAGCTTTCCGCAAACGAAATGCAGCTTTTACAAGCAGTGAATTCATTGGTCTGTACGAGATTCCTGGCTTGAAATCTGCTATTAATGGCAGTCGTAAAATCCCTCATACTGATGATTTCATGTAAGTTCTTCTTTTGCATACATCTCTCCAGAAAGAAAGAACCTTAATCTAATGTTTTCGGATATCGTGTGGTGCAGTTGGCTAGACAAGGCAGCACTTCAGTTAAAAGAAGATGGATTGGAGCCATCTCCATGGAAGCTATGCACAGTAACACAAGTGGAGGAAGTAAAGATTCTTATCAGACTGATTCCGATCCCAGCATGCACTATAATGCTGAGTCTGGTCCTCACTGAGTATCTTACACTTTCAGTACAACAAGCTTATACACTCAACACACACATTCAACACCTCAAGCTTCCAGTTACATGCATGCCTGTCTTCCCAGGCCTTAGTATATTTCTCATTCTCTCCCTTTACTACTCTGTATTCGTCCCTATCAGCAGAAGAATCACTGGCAATCCCCATGGTGCTTCCCAGCTTCAAAGAGTGGGCATCGGTCTAGCAGTTTCAATCATATCAGTAGCTTGGGCTGGGCTTTTTGAGAACTACAGGAGACATTACGCGATACAACATGGTTTCGAGTTTAACTTCTTGACCCAAATGCCTAATCTAACGGCCTACTGGTTATTAATCCAGTACTGTCTCATCGGAATCGCAGAGGTTTTCTGCATCGTAGGACTATTGGAGTTCCTTTATGAGGAAGCACCTGATGCTATGAAGAGTATTGGTTCGGCTTACGCAGCACTAGCAGGCGGGTTGGGGTGTTTTGCAGCCACCATTTTGAACAACATCGTCAAGGCTGCGACTCGAGACTCAGATGGGATTTCGTGGTTATCGCAGAACATAAACACGGGGAGATTCGACTGTTTGTACTGGCTGCTCACTCTTCTCAGCCTTTTGAATTTCTGCGTTTTCCTTTGGTCAGCTCACAAGTACAAGTACAGAGCTGTTGAGTCTGAGGAAAGCAAGAGTGGAGCATTTCTTTAAAGACACCATTTCTGTGTTTTGTTCCGTTTACTATTCTTTTTCTATCTGTTTAGGAAAACGACAAGAATTGTACCTTCCTGTTTTGTTTCCCTTAAGCTAGTGTGTAAGAGTCGACGATCCTGTTTTCGGGTTTGTTTGGTTGTAAGAAGACCATATGATATAAGTCCCTGTAAGCGTATCTTGGCAATTTCCACTTAACAGAGGCCAAAAAGAAAAAATGTCTTCAAAACGAGGGAAATCAAAACATTGTTTCACAATTTCTGTTACAATTAAGGATCGAAACATTCTAATCCTATCTAAATATACCTCAGTCCTTTGATATACTGTTGCCTAGATATCACATATTGAGCCGCAGAATAAAGGATGCCTAAAATTCCCAGAAGCCGAATCTGAAACACGTCGGTTATTACCACCGCTGCAAAGCTAAGTGGCACTGTCAGCACAGGTGATGCGTCCGTGTGTTTCGTGGTATAACTCCACACGTATCTGTTGAATATAATGTGACCTGGTGATGTGAGTATTAGGAGAGCGAGATTCTTAACTGCAAAGAACCATTCACGGCCTCCAATTTCTACACCCCAACCTGAATTCCCACCGAACCAAACTTCTTCCCATATAGTGTAGAGAGAAGATAAAGCCAAATATGTCGATATGGCTAGTGTGACCGGGAAGTATCTCTGTTTATCGCCAAAACCAGATAAGAGATCAGAGTCTTGGTTCAGAAGAAGTAAGATTGGAGCCAGGAAGAATATGGCTTGGCTTGAGCCGCCAGAGAGGTGGATGTTGAGGATTAAGCATATGGCAAAGCACATAATGGTGGCCACGTTACCAACCGCAGGCATCCACGCCGCTCCCTCTTCCGACATTTTCTCTATTGCAAAGCTTTGGATCGAGGTGGCTCGGCGTTGCTGCATCAGCCTCATTCGTGTTGGAAAAATCCCTCTTGCACCACCTTGCGCTTTTGACTGACCACCCCTCTCAGAGAATTTCTCACGCAAAAGTGAAGTGAGCTCAAATTTAATCAGGAGAGCTATAAGCATAAATATCGCTGCATAGAGGCCTAGAAGAGATGTTCTTGCACCTTCAATGGCCAACATGGTTGTCACTTTCTTATCCTCCTCCCTTGTATCCCAACCCCAAGCAATATTATCGCTGGCATCGTTTTTTATTCTGACCTGCCCCTCTAACAAGTATGTCACGGGAAATAGAGCCACAAGAAGAGCGAACACCCAGGGAAGCAGCTTTGTGCTTGAGGCAGATGGAAAATGGGTGAAGATGACAAAAACTGAGGCACACACCATTGTTACAATGATCAGGGCGTGTAGAATAGCAGCTTGTAGAAAGAACTCTGCAGATATGTAAACACCGAGAGCTAAACCCATGGCAATGGAGTAAAATGCTCTCAGTTCCACCACATATTTGATTGGGATAAGAGATGTGACAGCAGATAGAATTAACAGGAGTGTCAAAATAAGTAACCAAGATGGCCAAGTTGGTTTTGATGCCATAAATCCGTAGATGGAGATGTCATCAGCTGACTGGCGAGCGGCCTTGATCATTTCTGAATGGTAACTCCACGTCATAGGCATTGGTGGCTGCATCAGAATAAACATGCATCCAGTTGCCACTACCAATACCAAGCTTCTCTTAGCTGACTGCAAAAAGATGATAAATCTGTCCTGGTAAGTAAGAAGCAACAACAGAACTCTCTTTTTAGTATTTAAACTCTTTAACTCAGGACCTTTGTTCCAGCACGACTACAACTAGATACAGTCTTATTCCACAGAGTCCTAGTGGATGTTCATCGCATCAATTTAAATTCTTTTCTATCATGCTTTAAATGTTCCTTTCTAAAAAATCAGAGAGAAATACTTCAAAAGAAACATAAGAAAATGGTATAACAGACATACCAGGACATGTGAAAAGTGGAGGGCAACAATTGGTATACACGCCAGACCATTTAAAACGATGCAGAAACCAAGCAGCAAACCATCAGATGGCGGTCTTCCATTCCACCATTGTAGAGCATCAAATATTGTTTCCCGGCAAAACCAAACAGAGACAGCAACCACTATGGCATGAGCATAACCTTGCCATGGTTTCATTTTAGAAGCAGATTTTGACTTCTCCCTGAACATTCCACCAATCGAACAGGATGAAATAAATTTTATAATTCAAGATGAGACAATGCTTGTAAGAGTTAAAATGCTCAGTACATACCTGTATAGTAGTAAGGGAGGTGTAACAGCCAGCAACAAAGCTGCAGATACCCATACAATTGATTTCGATGATAGGAAGAGCATCGCCAACTTTGCTGAATACAGACAGGTCAAGATCCAGGCTGCCTTTTGTCCAATTCGATTGTCAGCAAATAGTCTTCTCACCACAGCCAGTCCTATGAGTGTTGTCAAGATAACCATGTAGCTAGGGTACATTACATCTTCTTCCATTCCATAATAGTATATGCTTGAGTAATTGAAAAAGCGGTCCTCAATGTAACACAGTAATGATGCATGGGCCACCATACCAGCTTCAGTCAGGAAGTGCACTTTTGATGGAAGAAGTACAAGACCAGGAATCACCATGGCTATGATGATGTTAGCCACTATAAGCTTACAGAATGATTTGAGGAACATGCCAGCTAACCATATGTTTAAATCCCAGTAATTATGCATTACGAACCATATAACCATTAAGCTTCCAAGGGCAACAAATGCAAAGTAAGAGGGCACACTTTTCTTTGTAAGGAATCGAGCAAAATAAAGCCCAGCGACTGCAGGAAGCGGAGTAAACTGCAAGATAAACATAGAGTGTGAAATTTCATTGTTAATACACAGGTGGATCGTCATCAATAACAGGACAACAAAATGAGGCAATTTATGGAATCCAATGTGACAAATTTGGACATACAACCTTCAAAAGCTTATACTGTCAATTAGTCATAAATAAACTACAATATAAAAACTTTTCTATTCCTAGGACTAGCAAATAACATACGACTCTGGTAGCTTGCAAAATGATAGTGTAAAGACACGAAATCCATGCAATCGAAAATTGATTACAGGAAAGCTCACGGAAATAGTTATTAATTACAAGACTAATAGGAGTTATGCAATGAAAAGTAGAATGCTTACCAGAACTGGAAATCCTACAACGATAGCTCCTGCAGAACTCACAATCACAGCCAAAGCTGTGAAAAAGGCTGAGCTACCAGCACTTGAGATCATTCCAAGAACAGAAGCACCAACGCCAGCAGCACCACCAAGCATTGTTGTGGTCACTAGAAGGTAGTTCAATGGAGGGGGCACTTGAATATACTTCCCAAAAGAGCGGAAAACAACTCTAATCTCCAAACAGATCACGATAATGACCATGGCAATCACCCCATTTACAATCCGAATGCTTTGCAGTTGATGGGAATCCTTGGAAACCCACCACAGGCCACCTCTTGTCGAGGCATAGAGCTGGAACAGGAAAGGGATAAAGAACAGAAGCAGCAAATCGCTAACTGAGGCAGCTGACGAGAATATCACAGAGTAATGTGAAGCCACGTGAAAGATAAGCGGCATAAACATCAGATTGAGTGAAAGGAAACAACTCTCGAGTGGTCCAAGGATAAAGTTATCATCAGGGACTTCTCCTCCATGGTACTTAGCTTCCTGCTTGCTCTTGAATGAAGAAACCCTAGGAATAGCGAAAACCCAGTAGAATACGCAGGAGAACAAGAGGAAATAGTAAGAAGAATTGTTCATCCCGACGGCAGAAATGGTAGCCCATGCGAAAAGCGAAGAGGCAGTGAAAGGGACGCAGGCGAACAAGAGGCGCTCCAAAGCGACAACAATGGTAGGATTTTCCAGCTGAAGCCATTTGAATTGTAGCGAAGTCCAACAGCCGATGAGGAAAGTAGTCACAGCACAGAGAAAAGCCGCGAGCAAGCCGAGAGGAACAGAATTGAAGGAGGAAAGGAGAGAAGAAGATAAGAAGAAGGAGATCTGAGCAGCGATCAGCGACATCCATATACCGAGGAATCCTCCGAATTTGAGATTAAGAGAATCGACGATGTAAGATATGAGGAGGCCGACTGTGAGGGTAGCGACTACCGGAGTGCCGCCGAGGTCAAGGAGGAAGGCGGCGCAAGGGACAAGAGCAATTGCGACCCGTCCATTATAGGCGAACGACGAAGGAGAAAATCGAGAGTTGTTGGATCTCGAAGTACCAGGAGCTCGATCTATGAAGTTTCTGGTGGAGGCAGGACTCGTATGAGGAGAGTAAGAGGAGGAAGACAAATTAGATTCACCGGTGGAAGAGGATATATGCGGCCGGAACAGCCGCGGCTGTAACTCCGGTGGCATCATCGTCGCCGGAATTTCCTAAAGATACAGAGTGATGGCGGATCTCTCCGTTTACTGATGAAGAAAGGATCTGTGTGTTGATTTCGCGGAAAAGGTGACGCGTAAGGAAGAATAATGGGCCCCCCAATCCTCTAGCTTTCGTAGGACCCCATGGAGAGAATAGTAACTCAAGCTGGGAAAACGCTGTCGTTTTGAATATAACAAGGCAAACCGTCGAGCCGATGAGTCCGTACGACTTGCTAATTTTTGTATCTAATAGTAATCATAGATGATTACCCATCTAAACTATATAAAATGATTTATAGAATATTACTCAGTCTGCTGGTTAAGATAATTCAGCTAATAAATAAGACATTAGTGTTTGAATCTTCCCTTCTACACTAGTAAATTAAATAGAAAAAAAAACCACAACTCGAAAATTATAATGCATTGTTGGTACTAGACTTACTTATGATATATAGGCCCGAACGAATAGAGGTCATAGCCCAAAAAAAAGATGCAAAGTAAAACTCGGTCCTGACCAAACTGAATGAGTCAAAGAAGAGAAAAGATCAGAAGAGAAAAAAGATAGAACAATAGGATATAGAAATATGCAGAGGGAATTTTGGAACCCAAATAAGACTTTGATATTGCAAGTGGTCTTTAGTCCAGTGGCTGGTGGTAAGTCCACTAAAGGCAGGCGCACATGCACAACCAGGGATCGAGTCCCACCGTCTACGAGATTTATGTAAGAATTTGGCCAATGGGCTGGCCTTTGTGGCCCATATTGATATTGCCATTGACAAAAAAAAGAGTTAGACATTTAATGAGAAAGAATTCGACGAGAAAAGGAAGAAGATTAAAACTTTAAGAAATTTAAAGATAATATTTTTTCATTGTAACTTCTTCCCCTCTTTTAGAAAACTGTTCCAATTCAGATTTTCATTCTCTTCACTCAAATATTGTTTGATAGATTTTTAATATTAAACCAAAATAGATCGAGACTTTTATTTTCTGATTCTAAACATTAACTTATTGACGCTTACCATGGGGCCGAGATTAATATATCGATCCCAAGAATTGATTGTGAATCCGAGTGACGAAGAGTTGATCCATTGAAAAATCTAGAATTGCCCGGGATCAATCAATTTGTGGCAAATGACCAACAAGCCGGAGATAACTCGAATGAAAAAATTATCGTAGCGACACATGATATATGTGAATAATAGGCTAATTTTCATTGAAATTTTGCATTATTCTCATTCATTTTTAGGACTCATTTGATCTCACTTTAGTTAGTATTTTACATATTTCACGCATTAGAGTCTTATGATCATACATTTGCATGTTTTTTTTCCTTTTGGAGTCTTTTTAGGTGGATTTGAGCTAACTTTTGGAGGTGTGAAAGGTAAGGACTAATCTTTTGAATTAAGAAAACATAAAAGAAAGGAGAGAAGCGTCCATGAAAGAATCTCGACCTTCATGTCGAGATTTTGGGTCAAGAAAAATGGACGAGAACAGTTTCAACATGAAATCTTGACCCCCAGGTCATGAAAAGAGGTCGAGATAATTTGAAAAAAGCAAATTTTGACCCCTTGCTCGTAATTTTGGGTTGTGACTTTTCACAGACGGGTTGTCTTTCATTTGGTCCGACATGGTTTGTTTTGGGTCGACCCGATTCCGTTTTTAATCTTTAAAACCTATTGTTTAAGGGTTTAGAATATCTACCTTTTAATTTCTAGCCACCTTATAACATCTAGAGAGAGTTTGAGGGATAATACTAGAGACCTGCTTGAATTATCCTCTTTGGATCATTTCTTTAGTTTCATTGAAGAATCTCTTTATCTTATCTCTTCTATATTTCATTAAGTTCATCTTTTGTTTCTTTTGCTTTGATTTCCTTTGAAGTTATGAGTGAGTAGTTGATTGATGGGTTTATGGCTTGGTAGATTTCTTAATTTAAGATGTTCTTAATTCTAAATTTAACATGGTTATTTGAATCTAGATGCTAGAAAGTTTTTTGCGTGGAAGGAGTTTGATAAATTTTCTGAATGATATTTTTATGAGCTTTTCTTCGTTAACCACTAGAAAATGAAGTTAGGGTGATTAGTGAACTCAATGAACTTAATTGAATTATTGATTGAATTATTGGCAAATGGAAGTTTAGCTCAATTGATTGATTAATATAGAAGTTAATACCATAAAAGTGGGTTGGACTAGAGTTGTGTTCTATATCCTAGGTTGAGCTTCATAGTCATATAAATGCATCATTAGTTAGTTGTCTTCCCCTTGCCTAATGCTCATCTCCTTTATAAATTGTCTTTGCCCTTTAATCATTCTATTTGTATTTAATTGATTTTCTAGTTTAAATTTGCTTAGTTCATGCTTTTTTGATATTTGTTTGATTTTAGTTTTGTTCTTGTTTAAAAGTAGTTTTTAGTTTCAAATCATAATTAATTGCTTTAGCTTACGTTTGAGTCCAATGATCTTAATGTGTTAGTTCTACGTTCCTTGTAGATTCGAACCTCAAATGCTTTCAATAATGGTTGTTTGCGTTAGTTGTAATTAATTAAGTGTTAAAAACAAACATCAATGTACTAGACTGCGGGATGAACTACCGGGTTATTACCTCAACCAGTAGCACAAATCACAACCACATACCGGCGACTAAATGAGGTAATGACCTAGTTATGCAAAATGATCCAACATCTCTCCGATTAGAACATAGCTACCAGTTTTAGGAACAAAGAATCATCGCTCACATAAAGCAACAAGAGAGAAACCTCTTCAATAACACACTAATGGACCATCAGTTGTTCCAACCAGAAATATCCTAGGACAAAGATTTGCGGCAAACTGTAATTTGAATCCTAATCGGCATGATCAAGAATAAGACTAAAGATACACTCAGAATGCATCCAGACTGGACCAAATGCTTGTTTACCCTCGTCAACATAATTTTTTGCAACTTTGCCCCTATTATAAAAAACTACTTTCTTTTTCTATTTTTTTAATCCGAATCTCTACTTATTAAAGTAGAAGTACCTTTAGTGAGAATTTTTAACCAGCAATTATTTAGTCTATTTACTCTGTTTAAATTGTAGGTTATTTTTTTTTAACCGGGCTATTTCCTGTACAAATAGCAAGAGGGCAAAAAAAAGAAAAAAAAAAGCCACCTCCTAAAATATCTCAGCTAGCAGTTCCAAATCCACAACTCACGTTCCAGTTAATCCTCAGAAACCACGATTATTTATGTTTGTTACCAACATCTCTATATAATCATCGACGTTTAATCTTCGACAACAAATTTGGGGTTCTGAGAATTTTTGATTCGTAAAACACGAAAAACAAACCATGGAAGGCAATTCAAGAGAAATCAAAGGTTTGGTACCTTTCAAACAGCATTCTGACATATCATTGTTCAGTTCACTCAAGCCGTTTAAACCTACCTGGACTATCAAAGCAAAGATTCTGCATTCGTGGAGACAGTACTCTGAAACCCATGGGCAATCTCTCGAGTTGATACTAGCCGATAAAACTGTAAGTAAAAACAATTGTAAGATTCTTCATTGTGAAACAATAATCAAAATTATATGCTGATTTTGATACAATACATCCTAATTGTCAGGGAACGAGAATTGCAGCAGTGGTCAGAAAAGGGTTGGTTAATAGGTTTGCAAACATACTAAAGGTGGGACAATGGAAGATAATCAAAACTTTCCAATTAAACAAGGAGTACGGACAATATCGCGCATCGAATCTGTCCTACAAGATATGTTTCATCCATGCAACCACAGTTTTAGTCTGTGACTCTGACTCTGATGAATCATTTGTTAGACTAGCCAGACTCGATGAGATTCTTAGTGGTGAATTAAAGAAGGAGTTTTTGATAGGTACAGAAGCAAATTACCAAAGCTAAATTATAAGTTATTTGTAATATATTTTTATTCCCACGATTGACCTAATTATTTTATGTACTGTTTTCCTGCAGATGTGGTTGGAATGATTTATAAAATTGGGGAGATGGTTGATGTTGCAGTTAATGGAAAACAAACACCTAAACTTGAATTTGTGCTGAAAGATAATGAGTAAATTTTACTGTGTTATCTTAAATTTCGTAAATTATTAATTAAGTAATGTTGTTGTACTCATATTGTTACAATGCATTCAGGGAAAATCAGATTGATTGCACATTGTGGGGGAAATATGCTGAG
>OVBA01004093.1:0-24906 GCA_900406435.1 Lepidium aucheri | reverse complement strand
TCTTCTAGAATCCCTCACGTGATATCTTCAGCTACTCACGTGCTCTCCTTTACCGCTTCAACTATGTGATAGACAAACCCCAAAACCAGACCTTTAGTTTATGTGAATATGAAGTATAAGGTTTCATTTTTTCTCTGTATGTTAATGAATTTGAAGTAAGAGTTGCAAAATTAACATAAAATTATGACAAAGCCTCCAACGAGTAAGTACCAGGCGACGCCATATACCTTCCATAGTGGGACAATCTCTCAAGATATGCAAAATGGATTAACCCCCACCCTTACAGACTTGACATACGTTTGACATGCTCAAATGACGACAGGTCCGTTCAACATTTGTCATCACAACTTGTCGAGAAACCAACCAGAGGTAGCAGCGTACACGTTCTGGAATAGAGATGGACCAAATGCGTTTGTAAAATTTCTTTGCTCATAATCCCTCGGAAACAAGATTACTTTGCTCATAATCCTTCTGAAGCTGCTGGGTAAACTCAAAAATCCATTCTTTGCTGAGAACAATTGCTAGGAACCTTCAAGCGTTATGCTTAGACATAACAAAATGAGTACCAGAATCCCAACATCAGAGAAAGGGAAAGGAATTGTTAATCAAAATCCAGAAACAAAATAATCGAAAACTAAAGTATATGTCAGATACAGGTTTGTTGTAGGATGTATTACGATTCAATATTTTCATAACATGTTTAAAAATTAAAATATATTTTTTTTTTGACAAAAAAAGGTAATTTAGATTACCTTAATTACGGTCTACCACCAATCACCTTAACGGTGACTCTTCTAGGTACCAATTACTCGAACCCTGGTGGAGACTCTATCCCCTGTGGTGAGCCATTTAATCTGTATGACAATTGGTAACATTAAGTGTAACTATGATATACGTAAAGATTAATCATACAACAAAATCTAGGCCAAGGCCCAATTCGGCTGGCTAATTATTAACGCTTATGTTGCGTACAATTAAACTAAAATTAATCAAAATCCAAAAAGTAAACTGATTATATCGATTAGAAATGTTTGCAGAATTAATCAAAACTGAGTTCAGATTTACATGGTGGAATTTGTTCAGCTTCAATGTAATTGGACACTGAAAATTGAACGTACATTAGTGTGCTTAGCTTACCACTGTTTAGAATCTAAGATTTCCTATTTGATGAATCTATGATGCTTAATCTCTAGTGTTTAGAATCTAGAGTGCATTCCTTGATAAATCCATTAGTTGGTCCTCAGAATTCTGACTAGACTCTTGCTTCTTCTGTCATCACTAATCACTAATCACTAGTATCAAGTTTCTTTTTCAATAAATCTATAGTTGTTACTGATGAATCTCACTAACATCTGAATTAAATATCATTATTGATAGTTAAAATCTGAAGTTTTTTTCCTTGATGAATCTTACAAATGTCCACTTAATCATTACTGATGTTAAGAACATGAAGTATTTTCCTTGATGAATCTATAGATGTTGTATGGTAATTTTAATTCTGAATTTGTCTAAAAATTTGGTACAACCCAAACATAATAATGATTAACCCAACAATATGTATTTCTGTCTTAAGCTTGCACATAAAAATCAGATATGAAGACCCGAACCCAGATTCGGCCCAAAAAGAAAGACCCAAACCGAATCCAAAATGCTTAAATATTCGGACGGAATAAAAAATTAAGACCAAAGAACTGGATTTGAATCCGGACCTGAGCCGAGAATCGAACGAGTATCCAAGACCCGATTTATTAGTATTCTTAGTTATTTTTAGAGTATTCTATGAGTAATTTTTTTGGTATTTTTTAGATATTTTCAAATATTTTTTGAATATGTAGGTATTTATAAAAGTATTGTCTGCATTTTTAGGTATTTCGGTATTATTAAGTATTTTTTTTGGTATTTTTTTTTAAAATTGGATATTTCTACAGTATTTAGGTATTCGAGTGATTTTTGGTTCTTTAAATTAGGGTCCAAACCGAACCAAATCTGAATAGAACTGACCGAAAACCGAATCGAGTTAGTGACAGATTCTATATAGATATAAAAATTCTGGACCCAAAAAGACTTGACCCGAACTTGACCCAAAGATCCGAATGTCCAGGGCTACTCTGTCTTCTTCTTGAAGCTTCTCGATGACTTATATTATATTTCAGTTTCTATGTCATGTCGAAACATTTTCTAAGAAACTTTTGTTCTCACTTTTTTTACTATTCACGAGTAAGGAATCGTTTCATCTAATTAGGCATGACATTAACCGTTTAAACCAGTTTATTAAACATAATCTATTAACATTTTTATAGCTTCAATTTGCAGAATGCATTTGTAGACCAAAAACTATAACGGATACAAAAGTAACACACTCATACATTTATTTGCAATATATGTATAACATTAGTCCTATAAAAAAAGCTACTAACAGACAGAGACAAACAAGCATATTATCACTACTCGTCTTCTTTACAAGTCTTTAATGGCTGAAGAGAAGATATCAAATCTCCGGACTGTGAAGAAGACTCCGACAGTACCATCATCTTCCATACGTCAGGTGAATTCTTTCTATCCTTATTATATGTAGTCGATATTTCTTTTAAATGTACGTTTCTAGTTTCGATGAAGATGGTAAAAGAGGCTTTGGTGTCCTTATGGAGAAGAAAGGATCAAGCCTTTACGTTATAGCTAAGAAGATAGAAGAAAAACACAAGCCTTTATTTCCAGATAATTTCCATAAAACATTTTCTCTTCAGCTTTAAAACTATGTTATTAAAAATAAGCTTATGAAGATCAGAGCCTCCTACAAGCTTAGAGAGACCACCACCACGAGGACAACAAGGCAACAGAAGAGAATAGTAACAAGAAAAAGAATCTGAAGGACGAAGAAAGTGAGACATGCCTAAGTTCACTTTTAATGACATTTCTGGTCGGGAACCTGAAGAGACCATGCATGTCTCATTACATATTCCACAAAGTCTTACACACAGCTCCGTCAATCATCTTAAACCGACATTTTTCGTTAGAAAGCCTGAAGTAGAGACCATAGTGTCTCTTTGCCAAAACAAGTAAATATTTCAATGTGGAAAAGAAAATATCAAAAACTGTTGACCAAAATAATTACATAAATTCGCTTAATTGTATTTAATTTTGACTTTTTCCCAATATATTTACGTGATGATACATTTGGTGGAGTGAATTATTGTATCTTATCACGTGGCAATATCTAAATGGTTTAAAAGGTATATTCTAGCCAATGAAATCACGCCACGTAAGACCGCTGACTAAACACTTCAAAGAAGAAGCAAGCGACGTCGTTTATAGTTTACGAGCTTTGTCGGGTCACGAAACTGCCCTTCAGTCAAAACTGGCTTCATCGTGTCCGATTCTGAACGAATCCTCTCTCTTTCTCGCCCAATTCTCTCCACCCTCTTCTTCTCCGATCAATCTCTGATTTTTGCTTAAATTCTCATCGACAGATCGAATTTCCATCAATCTAATCAATCAATCGTTTGATTTCATCTCTTAATTCCTTGATTTCAAAGGTAAATCCGTCTCACTATCTGTCTCGAATCTATCATGTCGTAGGAATCAAAAATTTGGTTTAGTTTGTAATCTCTAATCGAGGCTTCTTCCTGAACTATCGAATTGCGTTTTTTATTTGAAATAATTCAATACTATTGTGGCAGATGAGCTTGAAGGCTACGATCTTAATATTAGGGCTCTTATGGAGCTTCCAAGCAACGTTAGGGATTAGATTTGTGATAGACCGAGAAGAATGTTTCTCCCACAAAGCTGATTACGAAGGCGATACTCTTCATGTTTCTTTCGTCGTCATTAAGTCTGATTCTCAGTGGCACTTTAATGAGGATGGTGTAGATCTTGTGGTATGATTTCATTTTTTTCTTCTAAATTGAACCTTTTGCAAAATCGTCGAAAATTCGATAGAATTGCTAATCCTATACAATGCTTAGGATTCCCATTGATGAATACCAATTAGCTCTGTTTCAAATATGTAACTGATAAAGAACTTGAATTCTCTTCAAGTGTTATCTCTTCCAATTCTGTAGGTACTTTTTAGTCACCAATAGTGATGATGTATTGATGTTTTTGGAATTACACGATATATTGAGCCTTGAAGCCGGTTTATTTGAAGGCAAACATGTCAAACTCTTCTGAATCTCTTGTGTACAATTGAGTGAGATTACAGTTGGTGATTATAAATTTTGGATGTTGAACAGATACACGGGCCAACAGGCGAACAAATTCATGACTTCAGAGAGCAGATAAGCGCAAAGCATGACTTTGTTGTCCAAAAGAAAGGAGTTTACCGTTTCTGTTTCACAAACAAGTCTCCTTATCACGAGACCATTGACTTTGATGTACAACTTGGTCACTTTGCATATTACGATCAACACGCAAAGGATGGTAATGATTTTCTGTTGGCTTTGCATCTGTTTCTTTAGGTGTTAAGAGTTATTTAGCTGAAGATGGTTTTGTGCAGAGCATTTCACTCCTTTGATGGAGCAAATATCAAAGCTGGAGGAGGCATTGTACAACATCCAATTTGAACAACATTGGTTAGAGGCTCAGACCGATCGTCAAGCTATCGGTAACAATCTTTCCTACAAAACCTCCCTTTTTATCACCTCTGCAAGTAAAACTAAGAGATAGTTCGATATGGTTTGTCTTTGTACAGTAAACGAGAACATGAGCAGAAGAGCAGTACACAAGGCTTTGTTCGAGTCGTTTGCATTGATTGGGGCTAGTCTTCTCCAAGTTTATCTTCTGCGTCGCTTGTTTGAACGCAAACTCGGCATGTCTCGTGTCTAAAAGTATGAATCATTATGATTCTGAAGGCTTTTGTCTTTAGCTCCTACAGACTTATTTTGCCTCATAAGTTAAAATGTATCAGAGAATTTTTTACTTAACCCTTTACAGACAGATTTTTCTCATGTTCAGGAAATTGTCGGCTCGTCGTTATGGTTTAATCAGTCTTTTTTTTTCTTTTTATAATGAAGTTATCCACATATATAGCTTTTCAATTAAATTTGGAGTAATAATATTGATTTTGTTTTATGCATAGGAATAATCACTCGCGATGAGTATTGTGATGACGAGTTACTGTTTACATCATTTTAAACATTAGTGTTTTGTCTAATAATTAAATGTCAAGTTCTACATATCGGTCTTTTGTTGATGATGCACTTTTACACTGATTAATAAAAAAAGAATTTAGAGCATGGATATGAGTTAAGTTGACCAAAAAAAAAGAGTTTAAAGTATGAGCTTTAGCTTAGATCGATTTGATTTTGTCAACCAATTGTTGACAACAAAAATTGTAAATTTGTTATTTAGTGCTTAATTTATTTTTTGTAGAATTTTTAAACTCTTCAACTACCAAGATCCCTAGTGGTATCATTCTCGGCAACGAATATAAGTTTAGAAAAAAGAAAAAAAAACAAAGAGGATTGTAAACTTTGAATATTGTGGGAATATGTTTTTGGTAAGCAATTTTCTTTTCTCTCTAAGTAGGCTATTAAGAGTACGTCGCAAAGTCAGACGGTTAGTCAGAACGAACCATCCAGACATTTGAGGATGTGTTGCGGACGAGTGTGTTAGATTGGAACGGTAAGTGGGAAGAACACTTACTTTTAGTCGAGTTTGCATATAACAATAGTTATTACACAAGCATTACAATGTCTCCGTATGAGGCACTGTATGGACAGCCTTGTCGAACCGCACTATGTTGGACTCAGGTGGGGGAGTAGAGCATCTATGGGCGAGATTTCATTGAGGACACAACATAAAAGATACGGATGGTTAAGCTTAATATGAAAGTAGCCCAAGACAGACAGAAAATTTATGCGAACAAGCGAAGGAAGGAGCTTAAGTTTGCAGTGGGTGACTTGGTTTACCTCAAGACAGTCACTTACAAGGGTAAAGAGCGGACAATACGATCACCTAAGTTAGCACCAAGGTACATGGGACCTTATAAAATTCTGGAAAAGATCGGGAAAGTGGCATATAAGTTGGAATTGTCCGTGGAACTGGAGGCGTTTCACAACTTGTTCCATGTTTCAATGTTGAAGAAGTGTTTGGGTAATGGGGAACGAGTTGTGGTCGAACCTTCAAGGAACTTAGGAGAAAATATGAGAGTTGATGGTACTCCAGTGCGAATCTTAGATAGAAAGGTCAAGGCAGACCGAAGGAAAAAAACTAGAATAGTGCAGACTGAATGGAACTACAATGGGAAAGTCGAGACTACGTGGGATCCGGAAGTGAGAATGAAAAAAAAATTTCCTAAGTTATTTGAGAAACAGAAGGCTGGACCATCCAAGGCTTAGATTCGGAGACGAATCCTTTGAAGTGGGGTAGACTTGTAAGAAAATTTCCCTAAGTTATTTGACCTCAATTTTCTTTGGCGCTCGATGTACGTTGCGAAGCATGTCCTCCCTTCATTCCGAATTTGAAGCTCTTCTCTGGGCGATGTCTTCTCTCATCTCTGTGCATTTTTGGAGGTTGCTTTTGTTGTTGAATGTGCAGAGCTTCTGAAGAGATTGAAGATTCGGGTGGTTGGCTTGCCTTTGCCCTCCTCCTGGAGGAGTTTTTGCATCTACAAAGCTTTTTCGTTATTTCTTTTTATCTTTAATTCTTTGTTTTTAGAACTACAAAGCTGATTTTCTGTCTCATAATGTTAGAAGACTTACCAAGAGACAATATTTTGTGGATTATGTACCTCAACTCTGGTTTTGTTGTCTTTTATACTGACTTAAGTTGGAAAAAAAGGCTATTAAGAGTCGCATTTGCCCCATGAAAAATTTCACAAAGTTTGGTTATAAATCGGGTTATCTTGAATTGACAAAAAAATTGGATTATCTTGAAAGAAAAAACACTTTGAATATTCTCTTTGGGCTCGAACTTGTGTAGAAGATTATAAAAGTGGGCCAGAGCCAGCGAAGAGAAATCATTTCGTTGGTCTTACAAGTTACCTGAATAATTAAAAATTAAAAAGACAAACTTTCTAGAAAAGGTCAATTCCTTAATCATGTTTAAGCATCGGTAATTCAGACAAGATCAACGATTTCGTTCCCCATAGCTTACTGTGTTGCAAGTGGATGATCCACTGAAGAGAAATCAAAATACTTTTTTTGTTTGATGATGGATCATTTGGTTGAAACAATGAGCAATAACAACTCAGCTCCAAGCAGCTTGGTGGAAGAAAATCTTGACGAGATTCGTAGATTGATGGGAAAAGCCGATGGAGATCCATTAAGGATCGTGGGCGTTGGAGCTGGTGCTTGGGGTAGTGTTTTTGTTGCAATGTTGCAGGAAAAATACGGAAATTTTAGGGGAAAAGTTAGTGTGAGAATCTGGAGAAGAGGAGGGAGAGCAATTGACAAAAGCACAGCTGAACATTTGTTTGAAGTGATAAACTCGAGAGAAGAATTGCTGAGAAGGTTGATCAGACGGTGTGCGTATCTTAAGTATGTGGAAGCTAGATTAGGAGATAGAGTTTTATATGCAGATGAGATATTGAAAGATGGGTTTTGTCTGAATATGATTGAGACTCCTTTGTGTCCTTTGAAAGTAGTGACTAATTTGCAGGAAGCTGTTTGGGATGCTGATATTGTCATCAATGGTTTACCATCAACTGAGACATTTAAGGTGTTCGATGAGATTAATAAGTACTGGAAGGAGAGGGTTACAGCTCCTGTTATCATCTCTTTGGCTAAAGGTGTGGAAGCAGAGTTTGAACCTCATCCTCGGATTGTAACTCCTACTCAAATGATCTACAGAGCGAGTAAATTCACTTCCTACTGTCTTTTATTTGCTTGGTAGATGATTATTTGATATCTTCCTCCATTGTATATTCGTTGATGTAGAGAAACTTGCTATTAGTTATCATGGTGATATTCAACAGATTGAATATCATGTCATTGAGTAGCATAGATGGTTAGGATTACCCAACTCTCTTGCATTTTGACTGTGTTGGTGTTGAAGTAAATGAATCAGGAGTTTTTGTCATTGTAAAATATTATAGTTTGCTTGTCATATTCTCTTTGCAGCTGGTATTCCTCTTGAGAATATTCTCTACCTTGGGGGACCCAATATTGCTTCCGAGGTATATAACAAGGAGTATGCCAATGCACGGATTTGCGGGTCTGAAAAATGGAGGAAGCCTTTGGGAAAGTTTATAAGGCAGTCTCACTTTATAGTGTGGGATAATAGTGACCTCATTACTCATGAAGTAATGGGTGGCTTGAAGAATGTGTATGCCATTGGTGCAGGTAAGATCAGATGTGTAAAATGTTTATCTTGACAATAGTGATTCTAAATAAAATATTGGAATTGGTGAGAATAGGTCAAAATACATGAATCTGTGTTTGTTTTACTTTTTTTTGTGTTTCATAGGAATGGTGGATACTCTGACAAAAGAAAGTGCTACCAGCAAATCAGTTTACTTCGCACATTGTACTTCAGAGATGATTTTTATTACTCATTTATTGGCCAAGGAACCAGAGAAACTTGCGGGACCTTTGCTCGCAGATACCTATGTAACGTTACTTAAAGGTCGTAATGCATGGTATGGCCAGAAGCTTGCAAAAGGAGAACTTAGCCTTGAAATGGGTGAAACCATCAAAGGCAAGGGAATGATTCAGGTACTCCACGAATCTCAATGATTAATTTTTCAGTGTTCATATATTTTCCTGGCAAGTTGTGAACGTATTGAGAATATGTCAGATTGTACCTTTCATTTGATAATGTAAAGTTCTACTAATGAAGTGGTTTTACTATAATGTTCATAGGGGGTCTCTGCAGTGAAAGCATTTTTCGAGTTGTTGAACCAATCCTCATTAAGCCTTCAACATCCTGAAGAGGGCAAACCTGTAACTCCTGCTGAGCTCTGTCCCCTCTTAAAAATGCTCTATAGAATTCTTATAAAAAGGTATTCTCATTTCCTTAACTTGTGTTAGCTTATCAACTTGGAACTCAATCGTAATCATGATTTACACTATGATAATGTCAGGGAGGTTTCGTGTGAGGCGGTTCTTGCGGCGCTGAGGGATGAGACGATGAATGATCCTCGTGAGCTCATCGAGATTGCCCAGAGCCATCTCTTCTTCCAGCCATGGCTTCTTGGTCAAAAACCTTGACCACTGTTTTTTGTAATAGTTTCTCTGTTAAGTTTTGGTGCAGACTTGTTTGTATTAATATATAGTTCCATTGAATTCCCTTTATAAGAATTATGCAGAGTAGATAGAGTTGTATACAACACATAGTTGGAGAATAAAAAGTTGTGTTCTTTCTAGTTAAACTCAGTCTCAGATATCTATACCTTTCCCTTGATACAGACTTGTAACAGTTTTTATACAATTATAAATCTTATGAATATGGGAGCTAAATATACATGCTATTTATTACCTATACATCACAGTTCCGCATCTGATATTTGGAGCTTCAAAAGAATACTAATCCATCATATCATCTTCTCAAACTTATCAAGCTTATTTACCCTTTGCATAGACCTCAGTAATAATGCCAAGAATATCCCTGCACAAAAAATACACTTATTTAGACTAGAAAGATACCGAATATACATCTATGTGCCCGCAATATAGCGGCTTCATACCTGCTCCAATGAAAGATCCTTTAGCAATAAGTTCACTTCCTTGCATGCTAAATGTAACCCCAATATTAAGCAGAGTTCCTCCAAGAACTGTATACATTGTTGCCATCTGCAGTATTGTCGCTTTTCTGGCTGCTCTTTCCGACTGAATCAATACAAACAAATTCCCAAGTTGGTATCTTTTGTTATTACAAAACCATGCAAAGCTGCTTAACTCTAATACCAGTTCTATGAGGGTGATTAGACCTATTAAGGATACAGGGTTACTAGATTTGTCAACTCGCTTTCTACAACCCAAAAATCTTTACATTTGGTTCAGTATCTATATATAACGTATTTGGTCTCTCTGAGTTTTCTGTATGATATAACTGGGGTAAAAGAGTATGGAAAACGATTTGGGATGTTGGATATATTTACCTCAAGAACCCGAACACGGAGCTTAATATCTCCTGAATCAAGTTCTTTAACAAATTCTTCTATTCGCTGCACTCTGTATGGCATAGACAGAGTAGAAGACCTGGCCTGAACATGTTATAAAGTTGTATTTAGTCAGACAGAATGAAAAAAAAGATAGAAGAAAAATAAGAGAGAATGTATTACATCGTCGGCCTGCTTCCTTATTTCTTGGACAAGCTGAGTTCCTGAACGCTGCCTTTGTTTTAAATCCAGGAGTTCCTGTATTTGTTAATATTCATGAGCATTGGCACAATGATAAAGAAGAGTAGAGAGAAGATTGCTAAGGTTTTGGGTTGTGAGCAGAGGAAAAAGGTAAGAACCTGGGCGTAAGGGGCTGCAACCTTCACAAAGGAAAAATCTGGATCAAGGATGTAACCAATACCTGCAAAAGCAAACGTATAAATGGTAAGACTTGTATAAGATTTTAACAAAAAGAAGATAGAGAACAGATCGAATTGGTACCTTCGAGTGTAGAAAATGCTCGGATGACAAAGGTGAAAGTTGATGGGAAACGGAATGGCTGATCCTGGGATATTGCAAACAGATCCTGCCATAAAAATGAAAAACTTTTGAATTTAAGATCCATATAGTAACCATCATAAATAGCTTGAGAAAGAGGCTCAGCTTCTTTTTCAAGCACAGTTTTGATCAGTACCTCTCCAATAGCAGCCAAAGTTTGTTGCTGATCTGGTGATTGGCTTAACAGGTTATCCAAGAAAAACTGAACAGATCTCCTTACCTAACATAAACATGTACAAAATTTTAATTAGATTACATATATGAACTTGGCATAGAGAATGAGTGAGACTGTAAGGTTACCGATGAAAGATCTCCAGTGGGTTGAAGTGCTTCAAGATCTATAAGATTTTTCATGACCTGTAAGAACATTTAGTTAGTTTTCTTATTTCTCAATTTGAGATTTAACTCTTGAAAGAAAGAAAAATACCTTCTTTGCATCTTTTTCATAAACAGAATAGAAGAGATCAAGCAATCTCGTACGAGTAAATGTTTTGATCTCTCCCATCATGCCAAAGTCATAGTAGATGATCGATTCATCTACATCAATTGCAAGATTTCCTGGGTGTGGATCCGCATGAAAGAAGCCAGTTTTGAGTATCTAAAACAGCCAAAACATAAACATAAGTTTGAACCATGAATAAAAACAAAAAGAAAGACACGGGCTTCAGTGACTGTTTGACTATGTTGTTATTAACCTGGATAAGATAAGCTTCGATGGCCCGTGATGCGATTCTAGAACGGTTAAAACTTCGTGTAGCTAAGGCGTCTAAGTTGTTGATCTTGACACCTAAACGTAGCAGCCAAAAAGGGTTTATACAGCTACACTTTTGATCAAATGAACCAGTATATTGGCCAGTTTTCAACACATACCTGGTACATACTCCAAAGTCAAGACCTTCGTGGCAGAGTAATCCCAATAGACCAACTATAAAAGAAAAAAAGAATACTAGAATGAATTTTCTATATTCAAGAGTTATACAAGGACTTGATCTCATAGGTTTTGGTTCAGCAAATGAAACTTACAGGTACGCGGACCCAACTTATATTCCGGAAATCTCTCCGGAATCTGTCAGCATTCTTAGCTTCGTTTATGTAGTCAATCTCTTGATACAAAATTCTGAAACCAAAAGAGACATCAGTCATATTTGGTTTAGAACAATAAGTTTCGAGGTATGTAAGTTATAGTTAATACTAAAAAAAAAAGAATAAAACACTTACTCGGCACATTCTTTGTAAATACCAACCCAATCGTTAGAACCAAATGATTCACTTTTCTGGAAATACTCGGCAATCAGCTTCAGATTTTCTGATAGAAAAGTTCAGCCATTTCAGCAATTCTCAAGCATTCATGCAAGTAATCTATAGTATAACTCAGAAGCTGTTACATACTTAAATCTATATCGAAAAGTTTCTTTAGTCCAGGTCTTTGTACTTTCACTACCACTTTCTCGCCATTGTGCAACACAGCTCTGTGTACCTAATGGATTAAACTTTCAAAATTTATGATACAAACATCAATATGTAGATGAAATGCAATAAGAAGATAAGCCAGTAGCCTTGCTTGAGGGTGTGGCTAAGTGTCAAATACCTGGCCAAGGCTAGCTGCAGCTATGGGTTGCTCTTCAAATTCTTTATACATTACACTAATAGGAGCACCAAGTTCAGCCTCTATGAAGCGTCTTGCTTTCTCTGGAGAAAAAGCCGGGACTCTGTCCTGTAAACCAGTTTCAAGAACAGTAAGAAAATCTAATCTAGTGCATAGGTCAAAACCATGAATATTGATATAGTGATGTACCTGCAACTTGGAAAGTTCATCCACGAATTCGCGTGGAAACAAATCCGACCTAGTTGAAGACAACTGTCCTAGTTTGATAAACGTTGGACCAAGCTGCAATACACTCTCTCTCAACCATGAAGCTGTTTCTCTTCTTCTGCTTTTCTGATTACATAACAACAGGTGAAACTGATGAGAACCAGAACAATAACAAAACTGGTACTAGAGAAACAATCAATAGAAATGATGAAAGCTTTTACCTGTTTTTCTTCTGTAAATCCTCCAACGTAAGCCCATTTAGCATTGTCGAACAAGACACGTATCCTCAGGGAAAGAACAAACGACCAAACATCAATACTCCGTTGAAGTGAGCTGTAATTCTCATCAGCCCAGCTAAAACCTTCATCAGAAGGAAGAACCCTAACTCCTTCAACTGGTGGAGGAAGATAAGATTCTGTTTTCTTCTTTGGTTGCTTAACTAAAGTTGATGACCCACCATTCATGTTTCTACTACTAACCAAACTAGCTCCATTAACAACTTTCTCCGCCGATCCATTGACTTTCTTTACATTGTCCACACCATCTTTCCTTTTCACCACCTCACTAGCTGGAACCATTTTGACTGAACGTCCATTGATTCCCATCTTCGAAGGCGATTCCGATTGTCTCATCTCAATTCGAAATCTCTTTGACTTGCTGCCATAACACTGAGTGGCTTCCCCAGTTATAAGACTTTCCAGAGAGCTACTGAAACCAACACCTTTGGTGACCCTTGCAATCTCATTGCCATAGCAGCAACTCTGAGAAGCTAACAATGCCGCCATTTACAAGAAACCTTTTGAAAGAAAAAGTTTTAATAAAGATCACATCATCATTAGCCCAAAAAAAAAAATCACATCATCAATTCTTGTAGAAATTGTGCAAACAATAAAAAAGCTCTAATAAAATTCCGTTACGTCACACTTAAAGTATCTTATAAACCATCAAGCTCAACAACTCCTTAAGATTATTGATTTGATATGAGAATCACAACGATTCTCAGAGACAAAACTACAAACAATCAAGAGTAAATAACCCATACTATTTTATATAGAATCAAGAGCAACTAAACCCATCGTACAACGATTAAATGTTTAACCTTTTTCTGATTCCAAACTGTATACTACCCAAAACAATTAAGAATAAAAAACAAACCAAAAAACAGAAGTGAAAAATCAAAAGATGAAACCTTTACTTGAGTCCTCAAATGGGTTGACTGATGAGATAGAGATAGAAATCAACCCAGACCCAGAATTATCGTTACAGGAATCTGTGAAAATCAGCTGTTAAGTAAAGGAATTTCTTAGAACAGAGACGAAAGAGAAAGAGAGAGGACGTAGTTGCGTATAGTGTCGTCTTCTTATGAAACGTGTGTTGTTCAACCGATTTTATTACCTTCCTACTAATGTAAATAGTGTACCTTGTTGTATTTTTTTGTGCTTATAATTTCGAAAATTTGGATTTGATCGGTCGAGGAAAAGAATCTTTGTACATTTCTGTCCGGACATTAAGAAATTGAGTTATGGAAGGTGCGTGTCCAGCTTTGCCTTCTCATGTTTAATGTGTGGACAGTCGAGAAACAATGTTCCACATTATTTACAAGATATTTTATTCTAACTTAAATTTAAGCGATCTCATTGGTCAAATTTTGTAGACTAAAGCAAACAAGATTAGAGTTTATTGCAAAAGTACAAAACTAGATAATAGCATATAACGAAAGGTGTTCCCGAAATGAATTTTAGAACTACATTCTTCTACTACCTAAATCTAATCATAGTGTTGATTCTGCGAGCTTGGCAGCAAAACAATATTTCTTGATCCTTAATTGATTCTCCATACCAAGCAATGACATCCATTGATCGTTCAAGTCTTTCCTTTTTTCAGGATCAAGAGTCCTCAACTTCTTAAGCATATGCGTTTGCGAATAGTTACTTAACCCCTGAAAGACTGTTGACTCAAGTGCGTCCTGTAAATTACAAATCTCATACTCTGCACTACGTTCTTCACTCTCATTCTTCATACGTTTGTTAACATTTTCGGAGGGTAATTTGTCACAACAGACTCCTTTTGCTTCAGCATGGTTAATTTTGAGCTTACCCTTAGACAATGCTTCTGATTCATCATCATTCTTGGGTTCACCGTCTCCATGCTCCACAAAAGCCTCAACCTTATCAGAAAACAGAGTTAGAACTCAAATACTTTTGGTTTGGGTCATCAAGCAAGTTGAACAACAAAGATAATATTATGCGTTCTTCAAAAGGATGAATTAGTGAGTCAAACACAACAATAAGCTATATGGAGATGGTGAGACCTAAACAAACTTACTTTGCTCTTGCTCTCCTTGGTTTCTTTAATGTTGCTACCTTCATTTTTGCCCCATATTGCTTTGGATATGTCAAATTTTGCAAAGTCATGGGAGTTATTAAAACGCCGTCTTTTCCACCAATTATCTTTGAATTTAGCCTTCAACTTTCCGATCTTACGCATAAGCTGATCTTTCGAGACTTCTGCATCGATAGCACTTTTGATATGATCAAAAAATGCAGTTGAATCAGAGTAGTACTGCAGTCCAGTCTTGTTCCGGTAGTCAACGATACCCTTTCCAAAGAGAGTTAAAATAAGCAAAACTTAAAAGAAGAATACATAAGAAAAGCAAAATTGAACTAAAATACAAACCTTTAAAATCACAATCTCGTCATCGTAACTCCATACTCTATTTGGATTTGGAGCAGATAAAGTCTTTGGTGATTGTGCAAGCGGTGAATTAGAAGGAGATGCCGAAAGATAGCCGTTTGTGTTGTTGAGATTGAAATCATCTTCGGAAGAAACCCGTTTCTCGTTAAGCATCATAAAAAGAAAACCTAATTGAAAAAAAAAACCTTAATTACGTTAAAAATCGATCCTTTTGTTCCCCAAACACAATATCAATTTCGAAATTCTGTCTCTATATTCTAGGAGTTATACAGAGAGAAAACAACACTTAATAGAAAACTCACGCGAGGAATTGTTTCGAATTGCAAGAGGAAACTGTAGAATGAAGAAACCCTA
Organism: Lepidium aucheri; assembly: GCA_900406435.1. Classification (NCBI taxonomy): domain Eukaryota; kingdom Viridiplantae; phylum Streptophyta; class Magnoliopsida; order Brassicales; family Brassicaceae; genus Lepidium; species Lepidium aucheri. The sequence goes on along the minus strand of OVBA01004093.1, from coordinate 9,451 downwards.
AAATCTGATCGATTTTTATGAAGATGAAAACTTACGCGAGTGAGTGTTTCGAAGTTGAAAGGCGAAACTAAAGAATGAAGAAACCCTAATATGTCAAACAGATTAATTCTTATAAGTCTCTAAGCAGTTAATGTAATTTCCATATTTGATCATTCTATACTGCAAGTTCCATGCCGTTTTTATAATTTTTTGGTCAATTCCATGCCGTTTCAATAAAGGACAGCAATTATGTACTTTTATTATAGAAGATATAATAGTATTAAAAAAAAAAAGGAAAAATGCTTTTTTACTTCTCTTTAGGCCTTAAATAGAGGACAGACAAGTAGCAAAAGAGACCACCAGAGACTCACAAATTGGTCCGTACAAGCTCATTGATTCTCTTCTCTCAGTGGTAAGTGTATAGCAGCGATGGCAGCAACTCCCATGGAAGGCAAATGGGTTCAGGTTTTATTATCTCTCATCTCTTTCTTCATTGAAATTTCTGGCTTTTTGGCTTCTCTTAGAGACCTATCTGGGTTTATAACTCGTAATCTCTCTAAGAAAAAGACAATATTGAATCGGAATCTGACTGATTCTCTGAAATTTTGTCGAAGTCCTCAGTAAATTTCCATCTTTTTTTGAAGTATTTTGAATCTTTATCTTGTCAATCTGTTAACGATCATTTGATTCTACAGTTAATCTCATTGTCTCTGATCATAATGTGAATGATGACTTTGTCGTTATTAAATTGAGTATTTGCATGCTGACTCAGCTCCTTTGTTTGTATTTGATTGATTTGAACTACTTATTGTAATAAAAATACTCTCTTGATTGGTTTCTGCTACTTATTGTTATAAAAATACTCTCTTGATTGATAATTTTTTTTAATGATTTCTTCAATTATTTATCTTTGTGTCGTTTTTCTGTCTGTTTAACTTATCAGCTTACATAGAAATCTTACATTCATTTGACAATTGACTGACTGATACCTCTTAAATTTTATCGATTTTTCTCAGTAAATGGTTGATGCAATGATCAATACTGTTTTCTACACTGTTTGGTTTGGTGGAAGATAATTTTGTCTTTATGGAATTGAGTATTTGCGTGCTTACTTAGCTTCTCTCACAGAGTTGTTTATATCATAAGTTTGTCTCTTCTTTGTTTCTGTGCTATTTCGAGCTAATGTCGTCTTCGTTCAGTAGCTTCGTGACATTATGTACTTGAAGTATTTATCTTTGTGTTGTTGTCTTTTTCTCTGTTTTGTTTGTGATCAGCTTAAACAGAAAGGGACCGGACCAGGAGCAAGAAGTTCACATGCCATAGCTCTTGTGGGTAACAAAGTGTATACCTTTGGTGGCGAGTTTGAACCTCGTGTTCCCGTTGACAACCTTCTCTATGTTTTCGACCTCCAAACTTTAACATGGTCCATCCAGGAAGCTTCAGGGAACGCTCCTCCTCCTAGAGTAGGCGTAGGCATGGCTGCAGTAGGACCCATCATCTATGTCTTTGGTGGCCGTGATGCGACTCACCAGGAGCTCAATGAGCTCTACTGTTTCAACACGTCAACCAACGAGTGGAAGCTACTCTCTTCAGGGGAAACCGGTCCACAAAACCGAAGCTACCACTCAATTACTGCTGATTCTCAGAACGTATATGTGTTTGGTGGGTGTGGAGTTGAGGGGCGTCTCAACGATCTATGGGCTTACAACGTTGTTGATCAGAAATGGATTAAGTTCCCGTCTCCAGGAGACTCCTGTAAAGGAAGAGGTGGTCCAGGACTTGAGGTGGTTGAAGGAAAGATCTGGGTGGTGTATGGATTTTCAGGAGATGAAGCAGACGATGTTCACTGCTTCGACATTGCTAAAGGAGAATGGAAAGAAGTTGAGACCAAAGGCGAAAAACCATCAGCAAGAAGTGTGTTTTCGACTGCTGTTGTTGGGAAACAGATAATGATATTTGGAGGGGAGGTTGATCCGAGCGATTTGGGGCATATGGGAGCAGGGTGTTTCACAGATGAGACTTATGCACTTAATACAGAGACATTTGAGTGGAAGAAATGGGAAGATGGTGTTGGAATAGATGAGCATCCCGGGCCTAGAGGATGGTGTGCGTTTGCTGCTGGATCAAAGGATGGTAAGGAAGGTCTTCTGGTTTATGGTGGAAACTCGCCAAGCAATGATAGGCTTGATGATATCTTCTTCTTCACTCCCAACACTAAAGTGATTGGTAACTAAGTATAGTTTGGTTTTCTTGCTGGTGAGAGACTATGTGAAGTGTTTTTTTTTTTCTTATTTTTCCTTTTGTACTGTGTGAAGTATATGTTTTCATTACCTGTTTTTGTAATTAAATAATCGAAATCTCATTTGACAATAACGAATTTCTCATGTAACAACCTTTGAAGAGTATCAGAAATTGTCAAGCTGTCAAACCTAGCAAAGAACAAGATATGGAACCGAAAATTGCATCGCCTTCTTATATATGTACATGCCTACATGTGTTTGCGAATTAGATGTTAGGAATATGATGGAAATGGAGAAACCAGAAGGGCTCCATAAGTCATGTTGAATCACCTATCATCCCCTTCTGAATCAGCATATCATACACTCTGTCTACTTTACTCGGCTCTACTTTGAAGAAGCTATAAGCATCCGACTTTTTCTTTATTTGCCCCTTCTCTATTTCGCTTGTTAGGATCTCCAGCATCTTGAGATAATGCACAGGCAGTACTCTGGTCTCGTTGCACATCATTTTTTCCTGCACGAAGCTCACAGCTTCAATCTCTTAAACAATAGAAAATATCTCCAGAACTCGACGAAATCATAAATAAGATGACAAGCACCAAATATGAAATAAATTTTCTGTTCTTACGGTCTCAGAGAGCAAGTCAGCCCCAAGGAGACCATTGACATCCCAATTGCCCAAAGCGCTAGATATTATAGGAGGTGTAACCTTTGACAGTGAGTCAGAACCAAAGGGCTGCAAATTTCTGGGTAACCCTCTAGGACTTTTTAGTGATTTACCAGCTATACTGCCTGGTACACCGTGGTTTAGTCGCATCAGACTTTCTTCAGCTTCTTTCTTTCTCTTCTCTTCTATGAATCTATTTGCCTCTGAAGTTGTCCTTATACCAGCAGTTCTAGCTTCCTGCAACATTTACCAAAAGCTCAACTTAATGTCCCCATCTGATTGAATTGTAATCAGTTATCAAGTTTGGTAAGCTTATAAGCATCAAACCTGAAGATCCTGGATTCTTCTGAGAAGTCGGTGCTCCTCTATGACTTTTTCAATCAGTTCCTTGTGCTCTTCTTTGGAGTGGAACCGCGCAAATACTTTGCAGCTTTTATATAATTTTCTCTCCTCTGTTGAAAGGCTCATCTCAAATTGATCAGGGTACAGCAGATTTCTTTCCAGAACGAATTCCTTCCTCCGCTTCCTCTCATCAAGCCTGCCAACACAGTCAAAATACAATCTTGGCTGTAGCATTTCCATACAAGAAAATTCTTCGGATTAGCAATGTTCGCTCCTGTGACAAGTGTACCTTTTTGAGTAAATATGAAGAACCTGCAATTTTTGCTGATGCTCAGCATCTGTGTCGGACTCCATAAATTCCATGTCAGCGAGTAGTTGCTCTGCATCGTTGTCATGTTCAATCTCAAATTCTTGCCTCTTTAGATTGTAGCCATATAACTCTGTTACTAATGGAACTTTCTCCCCAGGAAGTCTTGGTTTCTTTTCCCCGACACTCCTGTCAGATTGTTGGTTTTCAGCTGAGACACAAGCGCCAAAAACTACCTTTAGTTTTTTTTTTCTTTTTTGTACGTACATTAGGTTTCTGTTCCCTTCGAATATCACTTAACGTAAAAGCTTGTTTCACAATATACAAACCTTCCAACTTGATGCTGTCCTTAGCCTTTGGTACATTGACTTTCTTCTTGACTGTCCAAAACATGCAGTACTTCACATTTAGAACCATGGAAGAGAATATTTGAGGTTGAAGTAAGAAAGAAACGGACAATTTGCTTCCTTAGCCATAAAGCTAAAAGCGGATCATGTATACAATTTTATATAGATAAAATAATTAAGAGAAGTATCATGCCTCCAGCTAAGGCAGGCAAAGGTTGATCTATTGAATCGTCCTTCCCTGAAGCTTCATGTCTGCCAATTGATATAAGAAAGTGCATTCAACATTGTAAAAATAGAGAAACTATTAAAGAAAGTGCATTCAACATTGTAAAAATAGAGAAACTATTAAGGCAAGCACATGTATATACTTGATTTCAGCTGACAGAGACAACTCTTCTTTCGGAGATAAACACACAGGTGCAGGTATTTCTGTGACAAACAGAAATTGAGCTCAGCTTCCTGAAACAACAAGCATAACCAACTAATTAATTCAAAGCTGACCTGTTTTTACTGCATGCTCTTTACTCAAAGCAAGAAGCTCCTCTTTGCTCTTTCCAGTTGTATGGGACAAGTCCTACACAATTGAGGAGCTTGAGTATGTCAACGAGCTAGGGTCAATTATCTGGAAGTTATATCTTTTCATCGGTCCTTACTGGAATTGGAAAGCACGGTGACTGCATGTAAGCAGAATTAAAGTGATCTATACACTCTGTCTTTGTCTTACTGCCAACATGATCTGCAACTTCTTTCCAATTCCCAAACCCGTATGTTGCAATGGCCTAATACAATAATTATTCTTCCCAATAGTCAGATGAAATCTCTATCCAGAGTCAGGAGAGCAATCAGAAACAAATAGGGATTAGAAATGATCACGGATTACCTCAAGAAGGAGTATCTCTTCATCGGCATTCCAATCAGAAGTAACAAGCGGAAAAGACAAATTGTCCTGTCACACAAAAGGCGTAGATTCAACATACAAGAAAACAACCACTAAAAAATATTTTGCTTTAATCCTAGTAACTATCGAGTGATTACTGAGCTGATAGACAGTTCCGGTGAATTCAGATAAACTACTCAACGAGGGAAACTAACCATAACCCGATATGGGTGACTGCTCTTGTGACGATTAAGTTCAACGCCGACAGAGAAACATTCCACACAAAGATCAAAGTCCGTACATATAGCACATTTAAAACGAACCAAACCAGACAAATCTTTATCACAATAGTTACAACAGTAAAGGCCAGCTCTCTTCTCGTTCTCAGATTCACCTCCTACATTGTATTGGTAACGATGTAAGAACTTTAAGATCAAACACAATAATGTTAGAACTTTTAGAAAAGACACCTTACATTATGCATATCTACACACAGCAAGATGAAGGAACTAAGAATTCAAATTGAAAGACCTGTAAGCATATCAGCATCACATCTAACTACTCAGGTAAACGGAGATATACCGGTTGAGATTGAAGCCCCTGCATTCCCGGAACCCGAGGATATCTTTTTCCTTTTCGATTTTCTGAAACAGCTCAAATTAACAAATTAGGATAAAAACAAGAGACGAAAGCAGTATGAAATCAAAAACCCACAAACAAAAGAACTCAGTTCAGATAATCAAACATGGCGAGTTAACTGTAATACCAGAGATTGAAATGTTTTTGCACAGATAAGTAAGTAATTGAGCGGAGAAAACCCTAAAGGAGTTCGAGCTAAAACGGATAAAGAAAGGAAATTCGTACGAACCCTGGATTCGTGTCTTCATCAGCAGGACGAGAAGCTAGTTTCGTACGACCCATCGGCACCAAGCTCGCACTTCTTCCCGGTAGATTGAAGAATCCTGAAGAGCACTGAACCAAACAAACAAACAAAAAACGCAAAAAAAAAAGAAAAAAGAAAATAAAAATGATAACTACAAAAATGACAAAATTACCCTTAAAAAGAGTTGAGAATTATGTTCAAGCCATCTTTAAACCCTACGGCAGTTGTCAGTTGTCGCGGAGTCTCTAAACCTAACCAATTCAAAGTTGCCGCTGCGGTCGCCGGGAAATTCAGAGTTGTACTTCTATTGAATTCTCCGGGAGGTAAAGCAAATTAATGGGTTTTTATTGTTCTGTATAAAGATGACTACTTTGTTTGAGTTGTTTCTTAAACCTTGTACCAATCCGTGAACCTTGCAACTTTATAATTCCGGTAGAAATTTTCCACATTTGCTCTTATTCGTTTCTGGAACCGATGTTGTGTTGATATCTGTGTAGTAATAATGGTGGGGCTATCTATTGGGGAGCAACATTTCATTAAAGGTGGGATTGCTCAAGATCTTCGAACTGATGGTAGGAAAAGATCGACTTACCGTCCTATTTTTATCGAAACCGGCGTAATTGCACAGGTAGTGTAATAATCTAGGAGTGTTACTCCGGTCTTTGGTTTGCTATCAAGTTGTTGTAACAGATATGCTTCTTCTCTTGTTTTTCGTGGCTTTAGGCTAATGGTTCAGCGAGGGTTAGGATAGGTGGAACCGATGTGATTGCCAGTGTAAAGGTACTTTCTTTGTTTTTTCTTCTGTCATTGTTAAATGGAAGCGCTACAGTTCTATTGTAAATGTTAAACATTCATCTTCTGTGATTGCAGGCTGAAATTGGGAGGCCAAGTTCGCTCCAACCTGATAAAGGAAAGGTTGCAGTTTTCATTGATTGCAGTCCAACAGCAGAACCAACATTTGGGGTGAGCTTTTCTATGATATCACCTGGTTTTTGTCCTATCGAGCACTTGTCAGATCTGTTGTCTCTTTTTCTTGATATATACTATTTATTACAATCGGAATTTCTCGACCTAAGATTTTATTTATCAGAGCTTTCCTTTGGATTGCCGATGTTAAGACTTTGTCACCTATTTTTACTTAGGGGAGAGGAGGTGAGGAATTGTCTTCTGAGCTTGCTTTGGCTCTTCAAAGATGTCTTCTAGGTGGCAAAAGTGGAGCAGGTTTGCGATCATGTTCTAGGCAATGCTTTCTTTACCTGCATAATGTTACACTTTGGTAGTAATGTTTATAGTATTTCATTTATGGTAACAGGAGCTGGAATAAATCTATCTTCGCTTTTAATCAAAGAAGGAAAAGTTTGCTGGGACCTTTATATCGATGGCCTTGTTATTAGTTCGGATGGTAATCTATTGGATGCCCTTGGCGCTGCCATTAAGGTAATTCTCTTGAGATTTGTTTGGTTTTCTCTCTTAACCTATAGTTCCAAGTTTAGTTGTGTATGGTTATTAGGTAAGTCATACCCATCAATGAAGATTATAAGAATGAAAAGGCCTCAAATATAAGTAAAAAGAAAGGGAACGGGTATTTCGTTAAGTTAATGTTGACCAGCTCGATCTGTTCGTCGAATTAATGGTTTTTGTAGGCTTGTAGCTTTAAGATAAGTTGCGAATTGATAATTTTGATAAACCCATAAGCCATCTTCCCTCAAGGTTGATAGCATGCCTTAAAGCACTTGTTGACTATGCTCGTGCAGGCTGCTTTAACCAACACAGCTATCCCAAAAGTCAATGTTTCAGCTGAAGTAGCAGATGATGAACAACCAGAGATTGACATCAGCGACGAAGAATATCTACAGTTTGATACTTCCAGTGTACCAGTCATAGTCACGTTAACAAAAGTAAATCGCATCTCAGAACTCTTGTTTCACATTGAGATCTTCTTAGGTAAAGTTAACTAGCTATATATGTCATCCATGTAAAATGCATGTTCTCTGTTTATCTAGGTGGGAGCACATTACATAGTTGATGCAACAGCAGAAGAGGAGTCTCAGATGAGCTCAGCTGTATCTATATCTGTGAACCGAGTAGGCCATATTTGTGGGTTAACCAAACGAGGAGGGTCAGGCTTAGACCCAAGCGCCATCCTTGAGATGATATCTGAGGCCAAGAATGTAGCAGAGACTCTGATGAACAAACTTGATTCAGATATTTCAGCTGCAGAGGCCTGCGAGGACGAATCTTAACAGGTCAATCCTTTTTTAAGTCTCAGAAAATCAAAGGTTCAAGATCGAACATGTTAGCAAGGGATCAACCATATATGTACCTGTGGAAAATCTATGTTATGTCAGAACAGATAAGCTAATCAGATTGTCGTCTGTTCTAATGTCCCATGCTTTATGTGTTAGGAAAAGATGTAATCTTTGCCATTAGAGTATCATTATGTTTCATTAAGGGATCAAAGAAGAAAAGAAAACAGAAAGAAGTCGTTGTTAATTTTAAGTAACTGATCGGATGTATAGATAGGAGATAATGCCAAATTGCATAAATTTTTAAAAAGGAAAACCCATCAAGGCCACCTAGGCTGGGCATAGAGAGTGCAAACTTATGCATATGCTGCAACAAAAGAAAAACAGAATCTGGATGAAAGCTCTCCCCGAGCATCATCACAAAACCAAAGGTTCAAGGCAATACATAAAGAAACCGACAATGTTATCACTCATCAAGTCCATCATCCAAAGAGTCGGCATCATCAAGTTCATGAGCTGTCCCGCTAGGACCCACGTCATCATCGGAAGAGCCTGTCAGAATCATCCAGGAAAGAGCCTGTCAATAAAGCAACGGTCAGCTTCAGCTTTTCTTCCTCGCTCTTAAGATCAAGTTTCCCTGCACGATATTGCTTGATCAGCTTGAGACGAGCCCTCATCTGAGAATACTGAAGGACATGTCCGAACTCGTCCTTCTTTTTGTCTTTCCACTTTTTGCACCCCTTCTCGAACTTCTTCTTGATGTTTGCAGAAGTCCTGCGGAGTTCTGCATCGTGAGAGGTCTCCATCACCCTCTTCTCTCTCTTGAGCGTGGTGATGTTCCTCTTAGCAACATTGAGCTTGTCGGTTATCTTACTGAGGTTTTCCTGCAACTCGGTGATCTTCTCCTCACGTCTCGCCTCGCGTTCTTCGAGCGACCTGAGGAACGACGCATGATCGCAAAACGTTGGTTGGTAACCTCCGGGAAAAGGAAGCGGTACAATCTCTTCGCGGTGTTGGCCATGTAACATCTGTGTTGGAACCAAGAATCTCAGCAAACAAAACAAAACATCCTATAAAAAGAAAAAGGGAGCTACCTGACCACGCATGGACGCATTGTTCTCAGCAATCGGCCTTTTCTCTTGGGGCCTAGCAGCAGCGGAGCTTCCCCTGCGAGCAGGAGGAAAATTCATCTTTTGATCATCATCAGGAAGAAGAGGAGTGTTGAAGCTAAAACTCTAACACTCGTTACAAAAAATGTGGGACTTCGAATCGAGTACTTTATTAGACGAAAACGGATTACAAATAAAGGCAAAGAAGTCTGTTTTTGCTCTAGGACTTTTCTCTCCCCTCTTTCTTATGTTTATTCCTAGGGTTTGAACNGCCCGGCCCACCTTCTCTTGTTCTTTGTTATTGGGCCTCTTCAGGCTTTTGGGCCTGGTACCAACAAGAGCCCTCCAGCTTTTGAAGCGATTTAGTCGATTCGGAAGCGTGCTATTTTGGAGATCCTTTCCATTCCCTTTTTTTTTGATAATTCCGTATCCTAGGGGACCCAGGTTTTTCCAT
>OVBA01004092.1:0-24912 GCA_900406435.1 Lepidium aucheri | reverse complement strand
ATATATTATTAATTAAATCATTTCATGTTTGATGAAATTTCACTGTTTCAATTTTCTTGTGAACATCTCAAACATGTCTACAAAAAAATTAGCTTTCGCAAAACTAATATAATTATATTTAATTAAGAACATGTTTCGAGTTATTTAATAAATAAATAAAAGATCATGGTTTCAAGTTCATAGATTTCACAATTCATGCTCAAATATTATGTATTGAAATGTCTTTAATTTAGATAATAAATTATCAGAATTTTTTTTGGATGAAGGTCAATAACAAAGATTGATCAAGAATCTGAATAATGTGTTAAAGTTATATCTTAGTATCAAAAATTTGGAAAAACAATAACATAATCGTATATATGAGAAAGAGCCTAGTTCCTTTAAAAAGTAGTCTTCTAAAGAAATAAAAGAAACACGTCTCAGACCATCTGCATGGGTGAGAACTTGGTAGAGTTTCTCAAAAAATAAAAATATTAATATTTTAATATAACTTAATTTTGTAATTAAATTTTTATTTAAAATATGAAATTTAACAAATCATATGTACATATGGCATGACAGTTTCTCATGGGTTTCTCAAATGAGAAACCATCTCTCTTACTTTTCCATTATTTTTTATTTTTTTAATGGTGAGAAACTCCATGAGAGACTCCCACTAAAGATGGTCTCATAGTACACCGACCACTGAAACATATTAAACGAGGCCTTATGTATGTGTTTATCTGTGTGTATTTTTTTGTTTTTGTCGATGTTGGGTTTAACCAGTCTATTAGTCAAATTTCTATATGATATAGACATTGAGATTCGATCCTGAATGTATGATGGTATCTGCCTTTAATAGATTTACCATATGCCACTAGATTAAGGTCCCTTTATTTCTATGTATATTATATATGTTATTATAAATTTATTTCCTTCTTTTGCAAAAGAAAAAAAAATCAATCTGAAATCCGAAACTATGACCCATTTTGCTGTATATTTTAAACAAACAATTGTTAAATTTGATACCATCAAACCTGTTTTCTCAACATTAAAACTTTTGGCGACTTTGCTACATGAATACGTCGAAACAATCTAGTGACACTTGGCTCGTCATGGTTTATGCATCTTTTATCTTTAAAATAATGAATTATCCACAACGAATATAACAAAAATATGATAATTCTCAGATTGTTAAGTATAAAATGTAAATATCTTGTAATGTGTCCGCATGATCAGTCTTAACAAAATTCAATGTAACCATCAACGAAAGTTCAAGTTTTTGTTTACTTCGGAAATGGACTAGAACAAGCGTAGATGTTAGGCATATATCTATTATAGACCCAAACAAAAGAAGGTATGTATTTACTAACAAAAATGTATATCATGATTGGTTTTTGTTACTTATTATTACTATTATAAAATCTACATATACCGATCAGAATTCCAAAAAAAATAACTCCAAATTTATCAAATGTTCATGAAACAAATATAATTAGGAGTGTATATGCAATATAAATATTTGGAATCCACGTAAGTTTATGACATACGAAGATAATTCGAAAATAGAAACCGAAATATCCGAATCCATGGTTCATCGACCGACCATATATTTCATAACATGCAGATCTTTATTTGCGTGCCTGACAGAAGCTTAATTTATATACATTTACTTTGGCACTTTCCTAATTGGGTAATCATGATATATATCTTTTATTTTTTAAACTGAATAAACAATTATATCTCTTGTGATGATTCATGAAAGAGATGAGAAGACGACAAATCTGAAATCGGCACCATAACGAACATTAATAAATACTAATTTAATAGACGTACCAAAAAACGTATATATTTGTCACAACAGATACGAGTTATGTCCCGATAAGGCGAGAGATTGAATTAAAATCCAACTTTAATTGAATATTACCTTTTTCGCATTAATTTCATAGTGACAACACAACTTAAAAGACTTTATTGAGTCAGTTCGCTATATTGTCTACATATGGCCACAATTAATCCTTGGCATAAAAATTGGATTTGGATCGGACTCAAAAAAAAAATCTAAGTTTAAACTTAATGTCTAAATATCCGAATAGGTTTAAAATTTTCAGATCCGAAGGACCGGATTCGGACTTGGACTTGAACCAAAATCCGAACATGCACCCAAAGATCCAATTTTATGGTATGTTAGGTATTTTAAACTAGTTTATGAGTATTTTTTGGTATTTTGTATAGTTTTAAATATTTTTAGATTTTATTGAATATTTGGATATTACAAATGGTAGTGCTTTCTTTATAGATATGTTGGGGTTCTTACCACATGTCATTTTCCTATTGAACATAATTTATAAAAAAATAAAATTTAAACAAAATTTAAATTCTAATAAAAGAATATTAGTATTATATTGTTTAGAAACTCTTAAAAGTTTCTAGACTTTTAGAGCACCTCATCGGGAGGCTCTTAACCATTACTAAATAAAAAAAAATTAAAAGTAAGAGAGATAATAAGAAAGGGTTCTTAGCCAAGAACTTCAAGAAGCTGTTCTTACCCAAACTAATGACACATGTCAACTTTTAATTCCTTAATATATTTTTAACAATTAAAATTTAAATAAAAATTAAAATTTAATTAAAATATTATTATTTTATTATTTAAAAACTCAACTTTATATTTCCATGGATGGAGATGGTCTTAGAAATGCTCTTAAAAACAAAATCAATTCGCTACATTACCAAATAAAATAAGATTTTTTTTCCTTTTTAATCTTATTTGTTCCTAGCCACTACTATTTTGTGTCAAATCATGAATATTTTTGAGGAGACATGAGTTTCTTTTGAAAAAACAAGCCTTATGAGATTATTTTGTATGACTTTAATCGGTGTCAGCCTAATTTGTGAAATTTTTTTTCCTCAACTTTTTTTTGAAAGTATCACCGGTTAGGGCCTAAATGGTGTTTTGGGGAATGCTATGGAATATGGAATTTTTGTATTCCACATATTTTTTTTTCTTATTTACCATTTGTGTGTTGTGGAATTAGTTGTGGAATTTCATTGTGGAATTTTTATGTTTTATATTTAGTTTGTTGTTTTGGCTTTATGTTTGCATGTTGTTTTGTTTTTATGCTGCAAATTATTTCAGTTTTTTCTAAATAAGTTCACTCATGATATTATTCACAAAACTGTCATTTCTTCTTATTTTCCGTGAAGATTTCTTTTTTACTTTTTCAAAGATACAATTAAAAATTATATTATGTTTAGAAAAGATTTGATAAATAATCAAACTAATTAGGAATAAATTCCACAAAATTTCAATTGTTCAATTAATTTCAAAATAAAATATATAATTATTAATAAATAAAGAACTAGATATATTATCACTTAATTGCTGCATTAAAAATATATCAACAATGTATAATTTGTTATAAGTAGCAATGTAAATAAATTAATATCAAATATTTAATTGATTCAAATTAATTGCATAAATATATATAGTTATGTATGTATATATTTTTTTTTTATTATTTCTCAAATTTCATATTTGGATTATTTTAGTTTACTATAACAACATCCGGTTTCTAGTTTGGTTCTAATCTGAATTTAATTTTTTGGATATATATAATTGTGATCTCTCTCTATTACATAAGATAGATTGAAAGGAGTTTTTTACGGTAAAATTTGGTTATAGATGAGAACTTGTCATCTAGTTAAAATAAAAAATATATTCCGCTAAATTCTACATTCAACAAAATTCAGCTGTTACCATTTGATTTTAAGTAATTCTGCAAGATTCCGTATAAAAAAAATTCTGCTAAATTCCGCATTCAGCACAATTTCAGAGTTACCATTTAGACCCTAGTATAGCTAAATATTGAGGAATTTTTGTTATCTTTTCATTTCTTTTTGTCTTTTTTTATTTTAATCTAACCTAACATATATATATATATATATATATATATATATTACGGTTCTAAAACAATTAGACTATTCCCTGTCACGTATATATAAAAACTAACTTAACATTATCTTTTATCAATGTATTGTTATATAAATAATCTTAGTCATTAGTCATGGAGTATTTTTTTAATTATATAAGCATATCAAATATTCAATAATTTTATGATGACAATGTAATCATATATATATATATTATTGTTAATCTCTAAATTTGCTTATTTGTATTTATTAAGTATTGAAATTATTATTTTTAAAAAAAATCTAAGAAAAGTATAAATATTTTATTAAAATTTTTGAACATTTTTTTACTTCAATTAAAATAATTAATTTATTTAAATTTATAATTATAGTTTAAAATATTTTAATATAATGATTAAGTAAAAATAAAACTTCAGGTATATAATTGTATTTCAGGTACTCACTTGATCATTGATTTGGCTCAACTTTGGATATTGTTTTTTGGGTATATAAATCTAATATAAGGGTTCGACCCTTGTCAACTAATGAAATAGATTAAAAAAATTTGGGTGGGTTAAATTGGTTATAAATCGGTTCTTATTGTTCTAAGTCTTGATAGAAAAAAAAATTCCATCTAAATCTATATTCAGGAAAATTCAGCTGTTACCATTTGATTTAAACCAATTCAATCAGATTCCACAAAAAAATAAAAAAATTCAGCCAAATTCCTTATTCAGTCAGATTTAATTATTATCATTTATATCCTATATATGAGTTGCAACAGTGTGAGAGAATCAGCAATTACCAAACCCTTTTTTGAAAGAAAACAAAAATCCATACATTAGTTTCTAAATGATCGTGAACAAATTCTAAGAAGATGACATCTGGACTGGAAACGTTGAGTCCTGAGAAAATAAATCAATTAGTTACCGCAGATTCCTTCATTTCCAAAACTTATTACATACTCATGCAACCATGTTCTCATAATGTGTTTCAACAACTTAGTCTTTTTCCTTTTTTTGTCAACCTTACTCATTCTTTTTAGTACTAATAGGATTGACAAAGATCCGATTCATAGCTAAACTTTTTTCCTTCCCCTTACCTTTAGAAAGAATCGAACTCGGGTGCCTAAGAAATACTAAAATGGCTTCTACTACTGAACCATACGTCCTCGACGACAACTTAGTCTTTAAAAAAGGAAGTTTTGAGGATATACATCTCTTATATAATAAAAGCATAGCATTAAATTAAATACTGTGTTATATTATCTATTTTAGACTATGTTGTATTGTTACTAGGAAATATTATCACATAATATTTGTCACACAATTATATTTGGATAAGATTCTATAACTAATTAATTAATTTTTATTATCTAGATTAAATATTATTAATTAATTAATTATATTCTGATTATTATTATTATCACATCTTGCTTACTTTGAGATTATCTTTGAAATTATTTTATTACAATTTTATTTGAATAATTATATTTCTAATCCTAATCGATATCTTTTAAAAACAATCTTCCTAATCCTGATAAGAAAACTAATAAAAATATTTATTTAAGACTCATCCTAGGAAAATTATCACAATTCTCAAACGATTTGAAATTTTTTCTCACAAGGACAAGTTTTTTTTTTTCGATTTTTGATTCTATTAATCATGTATTTCTCAGAAATTTCTTCATTGAAACCCTTAACAAATAAGTTTGTTTGTATTTCTATAAGAACCTTAATTTAAATATTATTGTTCAACACAATAGAAAACAACAAAAATATTTTATTGAAATATTCCTAATTCAAATCCAGATACCTTATATTTAGGAGAAAACAAACAAAAAATATTTCTAATTCTAATTGAACAAAATTTTTAATCAAAATCTATATAAAAAATATCCTTGGACAAATTTAACAACACCAAATATTTTTTGTACTCTTTTTCTTTTCTCTCGATTTTCTTTGTCTTCATCGTGAATTTCTCTGAAATTTTTCATTGAAACCCAACAAATAAACCTGGAGGATTAAAGTTAAAATTCTAAAACTCTAGAAAATATATACTTAAGTTCATGTTCAAACGATTGATGTGGTTCTTTATGATTTTAAGGTATATTATTAATAATTTATCTATGTGAATACCTTTGTAATAATTTAAAATATTTTCTAATTAATTGATATCTCTTATATAATAAAAACTTAACATTAACTTAAATACTGTGTTATATTTTCTGTTTTGAACTTGGTAGTATTGTTATTAGAAAATGTTATCACAAAATATTTGTCACACAATTGTATTCTGATAAGATTCTATAACTACTTAATTAATAACTATTATCTAGATTAAATATCTCTATTATAATAAAACTGTAGTGCTAAACTATCCGTATAATTTATAGTAATATAATAGAGATTTAAAATCTATGATTGGTCGATTTGTAATAAATAATTAATTTGTCTGAATAAAATTTGTTTAGATAATCTATCACGTGATTCGGTTGTATTTTTGTCTTTTTGTAGCAATAAATTTTTATTTATTAGATTTGATTGGTCATATTTGAATTTGAGCCATAACTTGATTGGTTGAATTTTGAACTAACCATTTTTTTCTAAGTTTTTAAAATAGAGATAAGTTTGTTAAGATTATGATATGATTCTCTTAATTAAACATATTTTGTTTGTTTGTTAAATTATAATAAGAATATTAATTCAATAATTAACTAAATACCTTATATTCAGGGAAAATCAAACAAAGATATTCCTAATCCTAATAAAATATAAATTTAATCAAAGTCTATATAAGAGACATCTCATGATAATTTTAATAACACCAACAAAATTGACACTATTTTTCTCTCGATTATTATTTCTTCATCATGTCTTAATCTGAAAGTTCTTAGTTATAACCTAGCAAAAAAAACTTGGATGATTAAAGTCAAAATTCTAAACCTCTGGAAGGTATACACCAAATAAACATGGTCAAACAATTGATATAGTTCTTTGTGATTTTAAAGTATATTATTAATAATTTATTCATGTCAATGCTTTTATAATAATTTAAATATTTTCTAATTAATTGTCATCTCTATTATAATAAAACTATTGTAATTAGATATTCTGTATCTTTGTAATAATAATATAAAGATTTTAAATCTCTTTTATTCTGATTGGTCGATTTTTTTAAACTAATTAATTTGTTTTAATTTGATTTCAATAAATACATAAAATTAAAAAGGAACTTTTAACCAATTAAGATTTGATTTATGCTGGGTTCAAAAAGAAATCTCTAACCAATTAAAATTTGAATTTTGTTTGTTAAAAAAGAAAAATTTTAACCCATTAAAATTTGATTTTTTTTGGTGTAAAAAGACCAATCAAAATTTTATTTTTGTTGGTTTTAAAAAGAAACTTTAACAAATTAAGATTTGTTTTTCGTTGGTTTTAAAAAAAAATCTTTTGTTTAGATTTTGATAAGAACATTAATATGATTTTGTTTGTTCTAACAAATAAATTTGTTTGGATTTTGATAAGAGCAATAATTTAAATATTATTGGTCAACACATTTAAAAACAACAAAAACAATATTAGATTGAGATATTCCTAATCTAAATCTCTATATAGGATAACTGTAGTGTTAACAGATTCATATATTTTATATTAATTTTTTAAAACAATTATCTCTTGATAATATTATATAAGTTCTTTTAACTAATTCTTATTAATATCTTTATCTACATAATATTATTAATTTGTTTTAATTTTAATATAAAATGATTTTTAACTTAAATATATCTATTATAATAAAATCATAGCAATAAGATTTTCTGTATCTTTGTAATAATATAATAAAGATTCTAAATCTCTATTGTAATAAAAACATAATAATAATATTTTTTGTATCTTTGTAATAATATAATAAAGATTTAAAAAAAAATTATTGGTCGATTTGTTTTATCTAACTACCTTATCCATTTTTTATAATTTCAATTAATTTGTTTTGATAAAACCTTTTTAATAGGCTCGATAATTATTTTATTTGCTTAGGATAAGAAAAATCTATTAGAATAAAGAAAATTCATCGTTTATAAATCCTTAAAAATAGGAGATATAGTTATAAAGATATCAAATCCGATAACAATAAAGAAAATATTATATTTCTATTTTAAAATAATATCATTTTTATTTTATAATATATAGAGATTAAATAAATTTAATAATACTACTAATAAAACTTTTTATTGAATTTTATATTAAAAAGCCAATAATTATCTAAAACTAAACGAAATAAGGAATAAGGAAATTTTTTGATAAAACTAATTGTTTAGAAACATATTTTGATTTTAATAAAATAAATATGATTATTTTGTTTGCTTAGAAATTTGTTTTTAACAAAATAATTTAATCTGATTTTAATAAAATAAAGATAAGTTTGATGATTTTATTTGGTTCAATAGTTAGTTCATTTGTTTGGAAACAAATCTTTATCTCAATACTTCTTGAGTTCCAAAATATATGATGTTTAGGTTTTTAATAAAAATTAAAAAATATTTAATATTTGACATTTCAAACTAAAAATATATTTTTAATTTATATAAAAATTATTCAGCCAATTAGAAATCAATGTGCAGAATACAAATAATCAAAATAGGTTAAAAATAATAATAAATATTGCTTTACAGATTAAAAATATCATATATTTTGGAACAATTTTTTTTCCTAAAACATCATATATTCTGGAAGAGATGGAGTAGTTTATTTTGATTTTGATAAAATAAAGATTAATTTGGTTTCTATAGTTTTAATAGGTCTGATAGTTTTAATATTCTTAATTGCTTTAATAGTTTTAACCGATGAAATTTAAAGAACATAAAAACTTAAATGTTACAAACATTAAATTTGAAAGGTATTAGGATTATTTTTTCATAAATATAGTACAGTAATTTTTAAATACAAGTTTAAATGCTTAAATGAACGACTTATATTTACCTAAATAAACATGTATCTACAAACATAAATGAATACATATTTAAAATCCTAATAAACAAGAGAGTGAAACTTAAATAAATACGAGTCTAAAAATCTATGTGAAGGTGGGTGAAAAAACAAAAATAACACAAATCAAAAAGTTTATATGTGAAAATTGTAATAAATTAAAACTTAAATCAACATAGATAAACAAATATTTTTGTGTACAATACCGGTCATCATTACAATTTAGTTTTTAATATATCAAATATGTATAAAATTAATAAATTCACACATATATATATATATATATACAAATCAAATCTTGAAATAAACAAAAAAAATCAAATATCACATATAAATATTATAAATAAATGAAAATAGCTAAAAATGTATAATTAGTTTTTACAAAAACATAAACCGATGCATAGCACGGGACATCATCTAATAGATTATAAATTGAAAACTTATGAATGTCAATATTCAAAATTTGGAAATATATGATAAATGCATACTCGGACAAGGCTGCCTGTAAAAGATCTCGGCGATGTAACTTTTGCGTACTTGCTTACGTACGTATAATTTAATTAACATTTTATAGTTCCAGTACCATATGTTGACGAAAAACGAATGTACGTACATAAATGAACTTTTAACAAAATTATATATATATATATTGTATGTGTGTGTTAATAACTTCATATATATATATATGTATATGTATATTTTATAAAATAGAAAAATGTCACAAAAATGGAAAATCAATTAAAGAAAAGATGGAGCCTAATTAGGGCCTAACGATGTCGGTGCATAAGGATAACATACATGTGGCCAGCTTTGCCCACGTGTCCACATCTTTCTCTCTACACGACTTTTAGGGTTTCCGTATCCCAAATGATATATATATTGTAACCTAATTAAAACGTTTTTCCTTTTAGTTAGTGGATATTCTAAAAACGTTGGAGTCTGTAAGATTTACCATGTGTTCTATATCTCTCTTTCTTCATCTTGAGATGTGTCTCGTACCGCTAATATACCTAAAACAATTTTCCAATATGTGTTAGTTATTTTTTTTTTTAAATACTATTTCCATTTCAATTTAAGTGTTACTTTGTTCTAATTAATATTATGAAAAATTATTCTTTTTCACTAGAATTATATTAAAAGAAACTAAGGTTCTAACATTACATTAATAAGATACTAGAGTCAACAAAAAATAAATATATCCCCGAAAACTGATGCTCAAAAGAGAGAAACTTTTTAAACACTATTACTAGATTAAACTAAGCCAGAAAAAAAGAAGAATGACTAAAGATAGAAAACTTGAGTACTAACTATCCCAACTTGATAATCGAAATCACAACAATGCTGAAAGAAGCCAAAGTAAATGACGAAGGTTCCTATGGTGAATGAATGCATCTCCCAAATGAAGAAATAGACTGCTAAATTGAGAGGAATGAATCCAGAACCATAACTGCACGAAGCCACGGAAAAAAGTCTGACAAGAGGTGGGAACGAAACAAACTAAATGACAGAAAATGATAGAATAATAGGACCCTAATCTTCTGGAGATGGCAAAATCGGAGAAAAGAAACCGCATTAGCTGATCTGCTCCTCGTCCAGCTCAACACTCATCTAACTCGTTCTCCAGTTCAACAACTTGTCCAACTTGTTCTCCAGCTCAGCGACTTGTCCAACTCAACAGCTCTCCAACTCAACAACTCATCCAGCTCAGCAACATGATCTATATAATAGAAACTTGTCTTCAGACAGCCTTTTGTCTCTACACAGCTACTTGTCTTCACACAACCACTTATCTTCAACAAACTTACATTTAAACAAGTTCTTGTATTGATCGACTCTTTGTTCAGCTCAGATACTCGTTCTTCTCAACTACATGTTCATAACAACATCTTGTTGAGGAAAACTTCAGACATTCACTTGTTGAGAAGAGTTTCTTAGCTTGAATAACTTCTTATCGAGAACAACTTCAAACAACCACTTGTTGAGAAGAGCTTCTTAGCTTGAATACCTTCTTATCTTGACAGGAACTTCAATCTTCAACTTCTGTTACGATGACTTGTAGATTCCTTTTCTTAATTAGCAACTTCACCACATCTTCCATTTCACATTAATGTCTAATCAGTCTTCTGTGATATGTTCCTCAAGCTGTTTGATCAACCTTCAGAGATATGTTCCTCAACTTTTATGATCAATCTTCAAAGAATATTCCTCAAGTTGTCTGATCAATCTTCAACGATATGTTCCTCAAGCTGTCTGGTCGATTTGAACACTTTCAAGTCAAATAAAAAATCAAAACCAGAGAGGAACCACATCAAAATTTTGATAAGTGAATACCAATAATCTAAACCAGAGAGTTCCTAACCACTTCTAAATCTGGAATAAACCAAGGATTAACCAAGCTAACTGACTACAGAGGTATACTGTAGATAACTCATGAGCATGAAGGAGAAGCATAACCACCTATGAAACCGCCCAAACATAACCCAGCGGAGAACCCAACCACGTCAGAGTTCCAGGGCCAGAGTCTTCTCCGGCAAAAGCAACCATAAAGGACCCAAAAGATGTAGCTGGATCTGGACCACAAAACCAACCACACAGACTCGATACAACCAATAGAAGCTTCAACCAACCTCGTCACCATCTGGTAGATCTCTGGCGAACTCCGGTAAGCCTTCTCCTGAAGCGAGAGAGAGAAATTCGGACCCTCCTTGAAACAGCTATACTACAGAAAAATCACAAATCTACAAGACTATGGGGAGAGAACGACGATATCAGACAAAAAGACAACATTTCAATTGATAAATACTTTTGACTTAATTGATTACAAGAAATATATTTGGAGAGAATAAAAAAAATTAAGTCCATGAACATGATTAGGGTCTTGATCACAGGAGACATTGTACTACACATAATCTTGTAAATGAAAAGATGGTTTCAGTGTGAGTTTACTTTGTCTAACTAGTGTAACAGATGGTTCAGCCGCTGGGATATGAGCAACACTTGGAGCCACATTTGTGACTACAGGTGGAGCAGGAGTTTCAATTCTCGAAACTGATCAGCACTCAGAGCAAGTGGCTGGACGAGTTCTTCTGGTACATTAGTAATATCAACCAAACTCCCCCTGTCGTGCAACGGTTCAATACTTGCAACAAGAAACAATGGAACATAAACATCAGATTCTGGAAGCCAATCAGAGTCAAACGTAGGTGAAAGAGAAGGTGATGAAATTAGTGTACTATCCTGACTTGCATATAGAAAGTCATTCTGTTTATACACAATATCTCAAGAAACTAGAAACTCCTTTCGTGCCATATCGAAAACTCGTCAACTATTTTGACTGGATGGATAGCCAATAAAAACATACAAACAACTTTGTTCTCCAAATTTATCTTTGTCCCTTGAAACCTTGTGAGCATAACAAGCAAAACAAAAGACCCTCATATGTGTATAATCTAGTGGTACACCATGAAGCACCTCATAAGGCTATTTGCCGTAATGAATCGAGGAAGGCGTGCAGTTAAAAACATAAGTGATAACTGGATTTTTTCCTATTTGTCAAATCCTATTACACTAAGATGTCGATGTAATATAATAGGTGTAAATTCAAGTGGAAGTGTAACTAGTAATCAGAATATGATAGACTACTCTAATTCAAGCCAAATCGATTCAATAGTTCTATTATATCTATCAACCTAAATGAGCAAATTAAACAACGGCGAATAGAAATATAAAGTAATCAAGCAAAATAGAAATCGATTCAAGTCATGAAAAGCAATAGAGTATAATGTAGTGAAATCAGAAAATTAAGTGCAGTAAAACTACAAAATCAAGTAGCGTCAAATCAAAAAAATCAAGTAGCGTGAAATCAGAAAATCAAGTAGCATGAAATTAAAAAATTAAGTAGCGCAAAGGACTAAGCACTAGATGAGAAAAATGGTTCTTGAGGAGTAGAGATCATGGACCAGTGCCTCACTTAAATTTACTAAATCGCTTAACAAAAGTCAAATATAGTAAGTCTCAAGGCAATTTGTCCATACCTAATGAATCTACTCTCGTGGCAAATAATCTGAGAAAAGCTATCAACATACCTTAATCATAAGCGTTTAACAACCTAACTGGCATGAGCAACAACTAACTCGAGCCTAATAAACACTTTAGACATTCAATCTCTTGAGCTAAGAATGTAAATTTCTGAGATGGTTAAACCGGACATTTCATCACCTTCTTGAGTGCTAAAGTATCTAAAATTGAATTTTAATTGATCAGAAATAAATAAGTGTTAAGAACACCGAAACAGAAGAGGTCTAAATTAATCTACTCTTAAGTGACCTAGATAATTTAAGACCCACAGTGGTCTAATCCACTTCCTCACAAACCCTAGCTTATCCAGAAGTCATGGATGAAACAATTAGAGCAAATAACAAGGTGAATGTCATGTTAAATGAATTGGGAAAACAAACTGAAAATGCATTAAAATATCATGAAACAAAAGTAGAAGTTTTGTTCTGAAATTACAACAACAAAAACTCAAAGGTTGCTTGCAGTAGCTGTAAAAACTGTGATTCCCCTTGTTTGTAACATCAAAGGGATATTTATACTCAGACCCCCGCTAAACCTAAAAAAATGTAAAAATAGAAAATTAACAAAATCACTCGAGACTATAGCTAACTCGGTCCATCAACTACATTGGCCCATTGATTCGATCTGATCCATCACTCCAAGTTGGGCCATTGAGACAACTCAAGTGTGAGGTGTAAAGGACTTGACTTGAGTCTCGAGTGGAGGTAGCTTGATTTGGTGGATGGTGGCTCGAAGTGGAGCTTGTAGAGGAGCTCAAATGGGAGCTCAAACTAGAGCTTAAAGTGGAACTTGAAATAGAGTTCGAAGTGGATCTCGAAGTGGAGCTTTAAGTGTAGCTTGAAGAGGAAGTCAAAGGGAGCTCGAAGTGGATCTCGAAATAGAGCTCGAAGTGAAGCTCAAAGTGGAACTCAAAGAGGAGCTCGAACTGGAGCTCTATTTGTTGCATCTAAGTTAATCATTCTTGCACTCCATCCAAGTCCATAACTTCACGTCTATTATTGTACCCAAAACTCTCCAGAAAGGCTCCAAAATACCTAAAATTACTTTACAACATATATGCAATTCTATGCAATGTATGCAATATGAACCTAGAAAGACTCTAAAGTGGTGCAAATGCTATAAATATGAATACAAAATATGCTAAATAATACTTTTAAGATATGCTAAAATGTAGATATATCAATAATTTACCGTCAAAATCGCCTATCCCCAAATATTGATTGGTAAACTAGACTGATACAATAATGCCTGACCTATATTATGTATATGTTTGTGCTCCACTCGTCCATATTGTTGTAAAGTATAAACACAAGACATCTGATGTAGAATCCCTTTTTCAGGTGAATATGACCTGAAACTCATAAATTTAGCTCCATTATCACTTTGTATCACCACAACTGTTTTTAAGCTGTTTCTTGGCATAAACTAAGAACTCTTTCAGGACCTGTTTCACCACTAATTTAAAAAGCAACAAATAAGTCCACACTATCCTTGAATAATCGTCCATAATAATCAAAAAATAAATAGCTCAACTAAAAGAGGACACACGATAAAAAAACAAATATCATAATGGCTTAAAGAAAAAGGAGAAACTGTTTTATTAATACTATTGAGAAATAGTTTTCTAGTTTGCTTTGCGCGAAAGCATACATCACAAAGTTGAGTGTGAAACATTGAACTAGAACCAGAAAACGGCAAACTAGGAAGCAAAGAAAACGAAGGATGTCCAAGACGCAAATTCCACAAATTGGGGTTGAATTCTCTCTTCACTTAATGAACCTTCGCCCAATAAAATTATTGAAATAGTAGACCTCATTACGTTGTTCACTAGTTCCAATCAGTATCCTCGAGAAACGGTCCTACAAGATACAACTAGTGTCAGTAAAAGACAAAACACACTTAAATTGGGACAGCATTTTGCCACTGAAATCAATGTGCAATTCAAAGAAGGCACAAATAAAACTTTCAATAAAGTAATCGTGTCCGACAGAAGTGACTGTCCCATATGCATAGACAATGTTGTGCTACCATCAGCCAAACTAATAGAGCAAGGGGAAATCTTTTTTAGACCACAAAACAAAGACATATTTTCTGTCATATGATATGATACTCTAGTGCCCAAGATTATATCGTCAAAAAATTTCTCACCTCACAACTTGTCAAAATTTTCAGATCTTGGCTTATCATTGAGTAACTGCTCCAAAGCCTTCCACTGATCAGCCGTGAAGTCCGAAAAAACAAAGCAGTGTTATGGTGTGGTATGAGCAATTTGGAACAAAGATGTATGGTCCTTACTGCCTCTAGAACTACCTCTACCACATCCGGAAAGCCACTTTTCCCTCGGTCTTGTTTTCATGCAAGTTGTATCCACCAATCCGGATATCCCACAATTTTCTAGCAACCACTCTTCTCATGACCTGAACAACCATAGTGAGTGCAAGAGACATCATAATTTGTCAGTATAGAGGCGGACTCGTATGTGTCCGAGAAAGAGTTATCTTGATGAGTAACTCGTGATGCGAATCCCACTTGATTTTGATGATACTCACGGTCTTGAGTCGAGACTAAACATCTCTCTTCCCTCACAACCTTTGAATATGCTTTAACTAGACTCGGAAAAGGGTCTGTTCCAACTAGATTCGTGCAATGATGACCAAATCTTGCATCATCAAGTCCCATTATGAATTGGTGAAACTTCTCTTTTTCCCTTTCTTTTGTTATCTCTTTTGTTTCACCACATGTACAGACAGGGACTGGCCGATATATCTGATGCTCTTCCCAATAAGAACATAACTAACCGTAATACTCGATCACAACTTGTCCATTTTGTCTACAAGAGGCCAGATGCGTATTTGGCTGATGCACGCAAACTGTAATCCCTACTGAGCATCTCTCTTTAAGTTCGGCCCACAACTTATGTGCTTTCGATATGAAAGTCGTGGTGGACTTGACTCTCAGATCGATGGAGGCTCTAATCCAGCCACTATCATCGAATTTACTAGTCATCCAATTGTCGTAGTTTGTCTGACTTTTATTAATTACGTTAAGAAGGTATTTATACAAGTTTAGGAAAGCTTTCATCTACAAATATCTAGACTTAACCGACTTTAGAAATATACCGAAATACAAAGAAATATGGAAATCTTCTAAATAACGTTATTAGTCAATCTTATGACAAATACAAAACATTTATTATTATTCATCTCAACACTTGTCTTGTGGGACTTAAATTTTATTGCAAAATTTACTTGATAAATATTTTTAGTTTGTTATAACTTATAAAAGGATTATTTTTAAAAAATTAATTCATTTGTACGTCTTATAAAAAAAACAAATGGCTCGAGAGGCGATTTCTAGGAGGAGTGTGCCAGAAGTTTCTAGATCGGACATTGAGGTGAGAGGAAAACCGCCAGACCCTCCTCTTCTGCCAAGTGTGATGGTCATAGATGTGGGAAATGATGTAATTTCCAAATTAATTGATGGGTATGGTGATCGGAAGTTGAAAAAATTGGAGATTGAATGGCCTTAGATACTAGGGCTACGGATGAAACCATGAATGATGCGGGTGAATGAGAGAGGCCACTCGCTTCACATCCATCATGGTTTGTGGTTGCGAATGATCCATTGGTATCTGTCAATCTCTATGTTTTGAATGATTCGTCGGGTGTATCGAAACAAACAGGGATGGAGGAAGGAGATGATATGGACGTGATTAGCAGCTTGGATGCATTGTCAGAGGGTAATGAGCTTGCTGATCAGAGGCGTTTTGATGTTACTTCAGGGATGATTATGGATGCACCTTTGGTTAGCGTCGGGTCTGGACCTTTCCTGCCTGTCTCGTGGGCAAATAGGATTGACTCCTCTTAAAATGGTTGTGAAGTGATTCGTACATCTAGAGTATCTGGTGACTTTTTAAGGTCGAGAGTCAATATTGAATTCTCGCAAGGTCGTGATTGGGAATGTAGAGTTTGCATAATGATGAAGCATTATCGGTGTTGAATGCTCTTTGAGGGAATTGAATATATGTTAAGGACTTGGGTTGGAGTGTTAACATTGCGGCTATGACACAAAAACTACATTATATTTGGAAACCTTTGGGCTTGATGAAAGTAATTGACTTGCCAAAAAACTTCTTTTTTGTCCAATTTGGTGTTGAAGATGAATATTATCATGCACTTATAGGAGGTCCTTGGAGAATGTTTGGTAGCTACCTTTTTGTCAAGCTTGGACTCCTCACTTTGATCCATCTCGGAGTGATATTCAAACCACACCGGTCTGGATCAGAATTGATAGACTACCACTGAATTTTTATCATGGTGAATTGCTTCTTGAGATTGCCTGTGGTATTGGCAAACCCGTTCTAGTGGATGATAATACGTTAAACTTTATCCAGGGACGTTTTTCTAGAATTTGTATTGAGGTTGATCTTTCAAGGCCGTTGAAGAGGTCGATTTTGATTAATGACCATATATATTTTGTTGAGTATGAAGGGTTAGTGAATATTTGTTCGCGTTGTGAAATCTATGGGCACTTAGTTCGGAATTGCCCTTTGGTGCCACATGGATCTCCTTTTGATGGTAATCTCACGGCTAGAGTTCCAGCTTGTGTGGATTCTTTTCCCACGGTTGATAGGAATGGTTTCACACCAGTGCGTAAGCGTGGTAAAGGAGGAACTTTGGTGAATTTTGCGGTTGCTGAGATGCTTGGTGAAACTACGGGAAGTACTAGGACAAAAAATTCCAAGTCTGTGAGTCACGGAGTTTCTGGTCCGAAGAGTAATGATGTGCAGTCTCAGGGGAATAAAAGCGCATTAGGTAAAAGGATGACCAAGAACGTAATTGGAGTGGTTGTTAAGGGCAAGTTTATGGACTTACATACTGTCAAGCTCTTTCGGATTTCTTGAATACGGTGGGCATGCTTGGTGCTGTTTCTAAGTGATTTTCCAATTTGGGTGATGAAGGATTAGTGTCGTAATTGGGTGCATTTTCTCTTTTGAACCCAAAGAATAAGAAAAATATTGCATCCATCTCAGGAGTAATGTTTTTCGTAAAAATGTTGAGGATGATTTGAGTGTGTCTGGTGTCGTGAGTAGCAATCCATCGATTTTTCTAGAGAAATGTGTTATTGTGACTTTTTTGTGGATGTTAAGCCATTAGGGACGGTAGTGGGAGATACGTTTATGACTTCTTCTGTGAGTACAAGGCCAATGGAGACTATTGAAGCTTGTGTACATCAGGTGAATGCAATTGTTCAGTTTGAAGGTTCTAAAAGAGATAATCGAGATCAAAGTGGGAAAATGAGCATAGTTGGAGGAACTACGGGTCCAAAAAAGGTTTTTAAGCAAAGACGTCTGTCTCATGGACTTGTTTTTGGAGATGGTAAACTGGAATTGGGTAGAATTGCCTTCAGGAATGATCGCATCTTGCTGATGCAGCTATTGGCCATGTGGGTATTTTTCATTTGTCTTCATATCCTCCGCCTTCAAGTTTGGGAGTGTCACAGAATATGCGAGATACTACTGCTGCGTCTGATTTACCTCAATGTCCTGTGTGTCCAAATAGGCAGCCTATGGAGGATATTGGTGTGGTTTCAGAGAGTCATGTAGCTTTGGGGTAATGGGATGGTTTCAAAGCACAAATGATGTGTTGCCCCGGTAGTTCTCCATGCTTTATTTATAGATTCTATGATGAATACTCTTTTTTGGAATTGTCGACAGCAAATAAACCCAATTTTTGGTGGTCTATAAGATATCTTTTGAAGAAATTTCCTATATATATCCTTGTTGTTTTTGAAACTCATGCGGGAGGAGAAGCTGTGAAACGTATTTATCATAGACTTGGTTTTGATAATTCATTTAGAGTGGATGCGGAAGGACAAAGAGGTGGTCTCTGGTTATTGTGGAAGAATTTTGTAGGTGTTGTCACAGTTTTGAGCTCAAATGAACAATTTATTCATGCTAAAGTACCGATGGGGGATGATGTTGTTTATGTCATAGATGTCTATGCAGCTCCAACGATGTCTCTAAGGACTGGAATTTGGCAGCTGTTAAGTGATGTTATTGTTGTTGTTGATGGTCCTTTAATTGTGGGTGGTGACTTTAATACTATCATTAGAACGAATGAAAGAAGTGGAGGAAATGGACAACTCTCTGGTGATTCTTTAGAATTTTGAAATTGGATTAATATGAACTCCCTCATCGACATGGGGTTTAAAGGTCCTAAGTTTACTTGGACTCGTGGCCGAGTAGAAAACTCATTTATTGCTAATTGGCTAGACCGTATTCTATGTTATACTCAAGTGAGAATAAAGTGGCCGGAAGTAGCAGTGTGCCATCTACCGAGTTTATCTTCTGATCACAATCCTCTCTACTTGCAGTTAGCACTAGAAAGATCTTGTAATCCAAGCCGTAGGCCATTTTGGTTTGAAGCAGCCTTGTTACAACATCCAGGTTTAATGATTTGATCAGGAATTTGTGGAATCCAAGTATTTTAACCCCACAGGCTCTTCGTAAGCCACAATCTACATTGAAGAGTGGAACCGCAAAATCTTTGGGGATATTAAGAAGAAGAAAGAAAAGTTCCTTGCTCACTTGCAATTTGTTCGCGATAATATTAAGATCTTCCCTACGGATAATTTATTGGAGGAGGAAGTGAGTATCCCTAAAGCTCTTGATGATATTCTAAAGCAGGAGGAAATGCTTGGGTTTCAAAAGTCATGAGAGAAATGGATAGTAGAGGGTGATAGAAACACAACATTTTTTGACACAAGTACTATTATTCGGAGGAAAAGAAACCAAATTGAAACGCTTAAGGATGATGAGGATCAATAGGTTGTGAATCCGTTGGATTTGGAGAATCTGGTTGTGAACTACTACAAAAAACTATATTCAACACGAGACTTAGAGGATGATGTGGAGAAATTACCAAGTGAGAGTTTTGAGAGGCTCACACGAGATGATAAATTTGCTTTGGACCTTCCTTTTTCCGCTTTTGAAGTGGAAAAATCGATGAGAAGTATGAGTAAGTTTAAGGCTCTAGGCCATATGGGTACCAACTCGTGCTTTACCAAAAGTGCTGGGAGAATGTGGGAGCCTTGGTAATTAAGTTTGCATTGGGTTTCTTTAAGTCCGGCCATTTGCTACAGGGTGCAAATGATGCTCTTGTGGTCCTTATTCTGAAGTTGGAGAAACCATGATAACATAGTACCGGCCAATCAGCATGTGTAACATTCTTTTTAAGATTATTACAAAGGCTATGGTTATGTGAATGAAAATGGTTATTCCGAAGTTGACTGGACCTGTCCAATCTAATTTTATCCTAGGATGTCTGAGTACGAATAACATACTTATTATGTAGGAGATAGTTCATCCTATGAGAACAAAAAAAGAGGAGAAAAGATGGATGCTACTCAAGATTGACTTAGAAAAGGCTTATGATAGAGTCCGTTGGGACTTCCTTAATGACACTTTGAAGGCTACGGGTCTCTTGGACAAATGGGTCAATTGGATCATGTAGTTGGTTTGTGGAGTGTTGATGAATATACTGATAAATGGTGAGAAAACGAAGGCCTTTAAACCTAAAAGGGGACTTAGACAAGATGATCCTCTATTATCCTATCTCTTTTTTCTATGCTTTGAGCAACTTTGCCACTTGATAAACAAGTCCATTACAGAGAAAGAGTGGAAGTTGATA
This sequence comes from Lepidium aucheri, assembly GCA_900406435.1. Lineage (NCBI taxonomy): Eukaryota > Viridiplantae > Streptophyta > Magnoliopsida > Brassicales > Brassicaceae > Lepidium > Lepidium aucheri. The sequence continues at coordinate 4,265 of OVBA01004092.1, read as the reverse complement.
TCTTTGTCTAGGGGTGGTCCTAAAACTTTCACATGTTTTCTTTGCGGAAGATTTAATACTCTTTGCCAAAGCCTTATTGGGGCATGTTAGAGTAATACGAAAGGTGTTAGAATGATTTTGTGTGGCATCAAGTTAGAAGATTAGTCTTGAAAAATCGAAAATCTTCTTTTCAAATAATGTTCTTCGGGATCTTGCATCAGAGATCAGTACTGAGAGTGGTATCCAAATAACAAGGGATCTAGGAAAATATTTGGGAATCGTGGTATTGCACAAGAGGATTAATCGAGATACATTTAGCCTAATCGTGGAACATAGTACTTCTAAGTTATCAGGTTGGAAAGTTAGATGTTTAAGCATGGAGGGAAGATTGATCTTAACCAAATCGGTTCTTTAATCTATCCACATTCATTCTATGTGCTCTGCTTCATTGCATGCCTTGACACACAAGGTTTTGAACAAAGTTTCTCGTTCTTTTCTCTGAGGGAGTACAAGTGAAATAAGGAACCAACATTTTGTATCTTGGAACACAATCTATCAAGCTAAAAGAAATAGGAGTTTTAGGCGTACGGAGATCGCAAGATATAAATGAGGCGCTTTTACCAAAAGTAGGATGGAGGTTGCTAAATGATCATTCAAGTATCTGAGTTAATCTATTGCGTTCTAAATATGGATTTAAAAACATTCGAAGCTGTAGTTGGCTGAGACCAAAGAATAATTGGTCATTAATATGGCGTGGTATATGTTCTAGTGTGGAAGATGTGGTGATGCTAGGTTTAAAATGGATCATTAGGGATGGAAGGGAAATTCATTTTTTGGCGAGACAAATGGCTACTAGATAGCAGTTCGGTTGATGATTAAACATAGAATATCCCTGCAGATCTGATTGATCAAAGTTAAAGATCTATGGCAACATGGTGTAGGTTGGGATCTTGTACGATACTCTGTATGTTTCGTACACAATGTGTCTACAGCTTAATTCTTTTATGGTGGATGTTGTTACTGGTGCTAAGGATCACGTGTATTGGGGGCTGAGTTGGGATGGAGTTTTCACAGTGAGTAGTGCTTACGCTAGTTTGAATTCACCAGCGGAGGCGAAACAAAACATGGCTTCATTCTTTGATATAATTTGGAGAGTTCATGCATCTGAACATGTACGACTATTTAGTTGGCTTGGAACTCACCAAGTTTTGATGACAGATGTTGAAAGAGAACGAAGACATCTTTGTACATCGGCTGTATGTCAAGTTTTGCAAAACGGTGAATGAAACAATTAGTCATATCCTTTGGAACTGTGGAGCGATGAAAGGGATTTGGTTACGACTAGTACCTCAGAGAAAACAAGATTTATTTAGTAAGCAATCTCTTCTAGAATGGTAGTATACAAACCTGGGGGAGGAATATACGGTGAGAAATAACCCATGGAATACGATGTTTGTAATGGTATTTTGGTGGGGATGGAAATGGCGTTGCGATAACATTTTTAGGAACAAGAGTGTTTGCAGGGACCATGTTCGTTTTGTGAAAACTATAGCCGATGAAGTTCATCATAGTCATATATCCTCTCATGTAAAGAATGGTGTGGAGACGAGGCCACAAGTAGAGCATCGGATATGTTGGCAAGTACCACAAGAGTCGTGGTTTAAACTAAATACTGACGGAGCCTCACGTGGACAGTTTGATAAAGCAACAGCGGGAGGCATTGTAAGAGATCATAACGGCATGTGGTGTAGAGGGTTTACCTTGAATATAGGAATTTGTTTGGTACTAGTAGTCGAACATTGGGGAGTTTATTACGAGCTCTTCATTGCTTGGGAGATGGGAATAACAAGACTTGAATGGGAGATTGATTCGCTTATGGTGGTGGAGTTTTTGACAAAAAGGATTGGCGATTCTCATCCTCTTTCATTTCTAGTACGTTTGTGCTATGATTTTATCTCAAAGGACTGGATTGTCTATTTTCTCATGTGTGTAGGGAGGCAAACTATGCTTTCTCTTTACCTTTTGGTTTTCATAGTTTAGTTACTGCTCCGGGCTATGTGAAGTCGATTGTATGGATGATGCTCATGGTGTTGAACATGTTAGACAAATTCGAACATAATTTTCTAAGTTTTAAATAAAGTTTGGGAAGATTTTTCCTCCCTTTTCATACCAAAATACAAATATCTTAGCATATCATATTCCCTTTAATGGTGGGTTTTTAAAGAGATTCTTAAGATCTTAAAATATTAAAAAAATAAAAAAAAATAGGAAAGAGAAATTCTAAAATGGGATTCTTACATATTAGTCATATTTTATTAGTTTAGTTTTTATTAAAAATATTAAAATTTAAATTTTTAATAAAATATCATTATTAAAATATTAAGATACTCATTTTAGATTACTCTCGTGTGTTTTGTTTTTTTTTTCTGAATCTTAGTATAGTTCTCTAAACATAACATTCATGATTTCTAATTTTCTATGTTGTGGTCTATATTTGATAATTTTTCCAGACAAATAATGAATTTTCATTTTTTGTTTTTTATTTTCTTTCTAGTAACTCATTCTAGTGTTGAAGAGACAATGTAAGAATATTACAAGATTTATAATTCTATACATATTATAAAAGAAGATATAACCTGATTCGAGTACGTGTCGTTTTACTTCGGCTGTTTGATTCACAGAAGTTAAATTAATAATTCTTTTAAAGCATTAGCGAATGTAGTCTCACCTTTTGTTGTTACAGGCTTACAGCTCTGAAAAATGTTGATGATGATAATACTTTTCCATTCATATAAAATCTTTAGTACGACTCGTGTCGAGATTTGATCTGCAAACACTAAAGTAAACAACGACAAGTAAATTAAAGTGACACTCAGTCGATTTATTAGTCAGATTTCACATTTATCTGTTTTTTTTTGTACGAACACATTGATCTTTACATGATCAATGATATTATTTTCTATATATATATATATATATATGTGTATTTTTTCCAGAGTGTTTTTTGTTGTTGTTGTTGTTGTTAGTGGTATAAATAGTTTCCATTTAATATCAAATAATGTTCTATAGAAAATATTAGCAAAATATCATAGTTCTTAGAATTTTTAATCAGTTTGTAAAAATCTTAAACATCACTCAATTAGCTTAATGAAATCAATTGATACCAACATGCATTGAAAGATCTTGACGTATTAGCTTAATGACATCAAGTGATACTAACATGCATTAGATATAACCAACCCAAAAGGAAACACTATTATATATCATATTTCACCGTACATATAATATTATCCGTGCTCATCAACTTTATCCTAATGATTTTTTTACGTAAAATATTGTCATTTGATGTGGCTGTATATAGTTAAATATGATATATTCTGATAGTTACATTTGACCCAAATTTTGTGGATGAAATTTTATTTACATATTCAAAATTGATGCCCAGTATATTTAACTACTTTTCTGAATTTTTAATGGAATAACGTCACTATTAATTAATTTTTAATGCCGTCTCAAATAACTTAATGGAGGTATTTTATTAACTCGTCCTTGTCAAACTTTCTTGTCGTAAAATATGGAATTAGCAATTTAAAAACAAATATTTGTCACAAGATATTGAATATGAAAATTAAAAAATACGTTTGTAGTGAGCCTCTTTGGCAATAGTTCAGTGGCTAGGAGGCAATTAATTATGGAGCTAAGCTAAGTCATAGAACCACAATATTCCACCATGCATGAACCATACCCTTTTAAAACAGTCATAGTACCTTTTTATTATCATTGGGGAAGTTTTAGACTATCAGTCCTAAATAATACCCTAAAGTCCAGGACCAACCTTTGTTATAATTGGTGTAAAACATCTTTTCTAACGAAGATTGAACCAGGAATTTAAACCACTTCATGCTCTTAAATCACTAGCCCATCACTCCAGTGGTTTTTTAGCCATGGATAATTCCTTAATGTATAAGCTATCTCTTTAATAAGTTTTAGTTATTTTAGAGATAGGATAAGATCTCTAGTAAGAGTTAGTTACTAAGAGATAAGATCAAATCTATATATTAGATTCATGGCAATTAATCTATAAATAGGGAGCTTAAGGAGGTTTGTTCCTTAAAACTTTAGAAAGCAAGGTTTAGGTTTTGNTGAGAGAGTTTCCTAAATCAATAAGAAAAGAAGTTCTTATATTCTAAAGTGTGCAAATACTTTTTACTTGAATTGGTATCAGAGCTATTAGATTTTGATCCATCAAGCTAATCAACAATGGGAGAAGTGTCTCAAGTTCAATC